>JAKTSS010000065.1:0-41288 GCA_030580355.1 Debaryomycetaceae sp. yHKB357 | reverse complement strand
ACGAAGCAGATGCCCACTGTGTTGCCCCAGCCTGCCCCCGAGTCAGACGTGACCACTTTCTGGACCGTGCCATCTACGGCCCCGTTTGTTGACCCCAAGACCATTGCTCAGCAGAAGCCCGGCAGACGGTTTGGGAGACCTTTCTTCAAGCCCTTCCACCCCATGTTCAAGGGCCACCGTGTTCCAAGGCCGTTCTTGCGCCCTGCTCCTGCCGCAAACCCGCGTCAGGACAAGCGCGATGAGGAGGCTACGATTGTGAGCACAATTGCAGTCAACCCTACCACTTTTGAGCAGCCCATCGCAGTGAACCCCACCACCGTGAACCCTATCGCAGTGGATCCTACGACCGTGAACCCCATCGCAGTTGGCCCCACCACTGTAAACCCTATTGCGTGGTTCCCCAACCCCACTATCGTGACGTGTATGCCCTTCGCAGTGAGACAGAGTGAGAGCAAGGACAGCATCGAGACTGTACAGAGCCCCGCTACCGTGACTTACGCCAACCCTGGCACCACCACATGCTACCCGTTTGCGTTCACAACCAATGGTGCTGCCTCGGTCGAGACCATCACCAGCACTGCTGTGCTTGCACCAGGCGTATTTACGCGCACCACCGTCACGCTTACTGTTCAGCCGGCAACTACTGCCGAGCCTGCCCCTATTCGCAAGAGGATGTTCTTTGGATGGTTCTCCAGCGTGAGTGAGAAACGCGCTCAAGGCTACACTGTTGACACTCAGATCACTGGTGCTCCTTTCAAAATACCCGCCGCCTGATTAGTGACCGGCAACACTTCTTTTATCACTAGTTCATAAAGGCAGGTCCTTCGTATGGCGAGTTGACTTTCTAGTATACCTAAATATTCACTTTTTAAGGTTTTTACCAATTTTGATGATACTGGTAAATTGAGTTGCGCCGATGTGGAATTCCAGGAGGACCGGTGACTCTGAATCGCCTGCTAGATGGTTCACTTCATCTCAGCCGCATGCTAAGAGATATTTTGATAATCCTGAATTCGCTACCATCGCCTCACATTGGCTTGAGGCAACGAAAATGACATCAAATGTCATGGAGCGGGCATCTAGTACTTGAAACAGAAAATCCTCGAATACATTCTTATGCCTGTGAAAGAATATTTATGTTGCGAAACCCTAAAAACTCGACTTTGTATTCACAACCAGTTTTCCGCGAAATGCGTGATCAACTGCAACTAATTACCGTTTCTAGATAGCTCGCAGTGAGCCCCCTTACACATTGTGGAATACCAAGAATGCTATTAGATTTCTGCAAGCAGCTTGCGCGAACAAATGAAAAACTATCTAACGAATTTCTGAACTTCGGCAAACGCCCAAAGTCTTGCCTATGTGGTGTGAGTATTGCCGCAAGTATTCCAAAGCGGTGTAGCCTGAAGGGCTACAAAAAGGATCTTGCGTCAAAATACACCCTCGGTCCGATTATTTTTCTGGAAGTCATGTGGGAGCGCATGTAGAAAGATCAAAATAAATTCTCACGGACTCTATGAGATATGCATTCAAGTACTACTATGGAGACCCTAGTGCCCTAACTCAATCAAATATGAGCAATATCGCAGAGAAGCATAATTATCTTAGCTATTAACTGATGAGGCTCATTCCCGTATCATTCATTGGCGGCTGCATTTATTTCGTCCAAATTATCCTTCTAGCAAGTTGAGATGCTCCAAATCACTTCTACTCAGTACGAAGCTTGAAGTTTCATAGCAATAAGAGTACGATATGAGATACTGCTCAGGATGTGATTTCGAGAACCACTGCTTATCAATTCGTGGGTATCAAATTCTTCGACAGACCATTCATCAACATACGCGGAAGACGCTGGTGCAAATATTTCAAAATTCGTCTGGATAGGTGGGTATTTCAATATACGACCATATGTCGGCACGAGTCTACACCAGTGGCGGTGGGATGATATTGGACAAAGTGGCTCGGGCTACAGCATATCTATCTCTGGCAACTTTTTGATTGCAACTGTCTACGCTCGCGCATTAGAAGGTTACGAATAACTCAAATTCTTATTTGAAGTAATGTATGAGAGAAGACTTGAGGTACCAAAACTGTGAGCTCTCTACTGCAAGTGGCTTCTGATGGAGTATTTAAGAGTATGATTACTCTGCAACCAGATCACTGCGAGGTGGTCCCGGTTCTGCGAAATACAAAGTATCGTCCCCACATGTTTTGACACCGACGGTGAATGTGGCCCGCTTACGATGAGATTGCCGAAATGGCTTTTTCAAGCTACTCGACAACAAGGAAAGAAATTCTCTGGACTTTGGCGATATTTTTCTGCTCCTTCCAATCACTTAATATTCGCTAGCCATTACCAGGTGTTCCCGTTGATTATACCTGTTGACGCGCCAAAACTTAATTCTTATTTTGGCTGCACACTTTATAACAACATAGCTATTAATCCGACAAAGCAGACTCAGTTATGCTCTGCAACCAGGCCGGTGCCTTGGAAACAAAAGCGGTTAGTACCAAGAAAGGAATTGGGAGATGCAAAATAACGTAAAAAAAGAAGGATCTACAAATTTCACCACAGGTACCGCACTAGGTGCAAACTACTTGGTCTTACCGCAATCGTTCCTCCGGATACTCTTCTCGCCACACTGCAAATTGATATTTATCTTATTCTGCACAAGAAAGATACCCTTGATGGCGGGGCTCCATGGAGTGCACACCTTGTCATTGGTCATGACCGCTTCCATTTTGCAGTCACGATGTTGCTGAATCTGCCACAACATGAGAGGCTCTACCCACAACTGACAGTTGTTTCCAGCTTTGATCATGTAACTCTCATGCTGGGTCACAGTGTTTGTATTTGTGATCACCGCCCCGAGGTTTTTGGCGGACGCCTGCGCAAAACCAAGGTCAAATCCGAGCGCGTACAGCGACGCCTTGGTGATAGTGGTGGTAAAGTCGCGACGCACATCAGTGAGCGATTTATCGTTGTAAAATACACACGATGCCGGTTCCCAGGGCGTGAAATATGTGCCCTGCCCATTTATCTGGTGCTCAGTAAATGTGATCCCCGGAATATACTTGCCGGCATTTGGAAATAAGTGGTGGAAGACACCTCCCAAATTGAACCGCTTGGCGAGCTTCTGCTCTTGGAACTTGATGTTGGAGATGAACGTGCCCGTTGACTTGATGTACGCCGCCTTCAAGACGTTGCCCTTGGCGTATGCTTCTCCAATCGCGGTCCATGCCGCTTCATGGGTGTCGTAGTGAGCGATGTCATTTGTAGACTTTGCAGCGTCTTCGCCACGCTTTCCAATAATTGCTGCACTAACAGGAACAATTACCAAGGATACAAGCGCCCACACTAACAAGAGCGTGTACGAGAGACGTTTTGAAGGAACTGATCCAAGACTGGACGTGGAACGCATCCTCGAAATATCTGAAATACTAGAGGTGGGTATGCACGTCCAATCCGGGCCGTTTTATAGAGAGATCCTCTTCCTATGGCACACGAAATGAAGATTATCAGAGTCTAGCAGGGTAGCTAATCGCAAGACATCCAACGATGGCGTGATTACTTTTCACCGTACCCCTTCCCCCACGAGGTATTGTTGAAAATTTGATATGCCTTGAACAATGCTGAGTCTTATCTTTTGCGATTAATGCGCAGGCGTAAAATTACACGACAACGTGTCCAGTCCAGGGGACCCCGGCTCGATACTTGAAGTCTACACGAGCCCTGTAAGTTATGTCACAAGCATAAAAGTTTCCTCAAAATTGTTACTGTCAAAATCACATTATCACAGTCAAATCAATCTTTACACTACGAACCGCTTAGTGGGTAATCGTAGCTCGCCTGAAACAACAAGTCTAGTCCGACTGTTCCTGCGATTCCGTCAATTATTGGGATCCTTGAGAACAATGCAAAAAAAAACGGAATGTCCAAAGACAATACATGTTCAAATTTGGCGTGAGAATTGGTGTATTTTGTTTTTTGCGGTAGTTCAGCTTGCTTGTAGTACCTCTCAAGGTACGTGCAGTTTAGCTACTCGCGGTGTAAGATGGTATGTCTGGTGGTCAATTAAAGTGTCGAGTGACTACTCTCAGCCGAATTTGATTTGGTAACACCGTTCTGCTCAGCTGTTGATACCGGCAGGTGCCGGTCAAAAATATGCAACGTGCTCCTTGAAGTACCTCTGTGGTTATGTGATATCCGTGGTAACATCAAAAACTCGGAGGTTATTCATTGCTTTGGTGAATCTTACAGGTAACGCGCTGTATGGATGAGCAAGCTCGAAAACCAAGTGCTTCAAATCAGTCGAGAGGAAATGTCAAATTGAGGCAAGAGGTCGTAAAAACCTGTGTAAAGTTGACATTAACTCTTGCAAAATTTATACACGGCTTGAGCTTGTAGAAACGCACAATGTGCAATTAGTGTCGCTCTTGTTGTTGCGATTACGAACGTAAAATAGGTGTAGTTTTAGCGAAACACGTCCGCGTAGCAGCAGCCGCGGCAAACGCCGATGATCGATAGTCTTGGCGGCAAAAATTTGCACGATAGCAAATCCCTGCTAATCCGTCCAATCAATAAGTATAAGTTTATCGCTCCGGGATTTTCGCAGCCCAAATAACCGCCACGGTGAATTTTCGAGAGATTGCGCATGGAGATGCTTGTCCTCCTACTACAATAGCGCTTCTCTCCACTGAGAATCAGAAAGCAAAGCCTTGATCAAACAGCTCTATCTAATCAGATCCCATTGGTTTAAAGTTTTGAAAGTGGGGTGACAAAAAGTGATTGTTTATGGCCGGAGTGCAAAAATCACCCCCAATAAATTCACCTCGTAGCAAATGACGCAAAGAGTCGGGGCTTCATTGATATGAGGATGAGCAACCCCAAACCATTCGACGTCAAAAAAGTCACGCGGATGAGATGCAATACTAGGAGACGAAGACTCACCTACTCGCAGAATTAATGTCTGTGTTGCTCTTGTTTCTAAGTTCGACATGAGAAAGCTCTTGGTGTTGTGGTTGCAGACATTGCATGACCATCAAGCATTAACTTTCGATCGTCATTCCTCTCAATCACAGGTGACTTTTTTCTTCTGTAGACATGTCGGAAAATACGCTACTGGTTTCTGATCGAATACTCCACAAATACAGGACAGTGATTGCCGCTTTCATACTGTAAGACGATGGGAAGAACAGTGCGTGTACTGTGAAAGGCTTCTGCTTCGCGTGAAGTGGGCTTTCCAGGAGTATGCGGTGAAAAAGTATTACGGCGGCAACGGGTACATTTGTGCCTTCCCGCACAACCTCAATTCCATCGGCAAAAAAGCGTTAAAGATTCCTGAGGTTGCGACTGTGTGCGGTGCGATCGCTGAGTACAAGGTCTTCTCGACTTTCTAGCGAAAGCAATGAGTTTATTATATTACCTTCCTTGTCGGAGAATTTTTGATATACAGTGGCCATTCATCTCGTGAACAAATTGTTAATCGTCTGTTGGGCTGAGAAATATCCGTTTCCTGAGTAGACTTGGGACCGCAGTGGGACTGTCTCAGGGATGAAGTGCATGTCTTGCGACAATACAACTTTTGAGGATTTGCAGTCCATCACCAGTCTTAATGAGAATCGCGAAACTAGACGACAAGAGCGCCGAGCTTTCAAACTAAATACCGGCAATGTTCACGCCACGACAAGCTCAGCAACTGTCAAGCTCGACTATGGTATGAATCCTCAATTGAAAACCCTCTGGAAAGTCATAATTATTTGAAAGGACGATTTCAGCTTTTGACGATGAAAATTGAATCTCTCCGTGAACTCAACCCACCTCGTGCTCATGAAGGTGGCTACGAAGCTGATCGAGATGAAAGCAAAAATGTCGCTATGGACTTAAACAATGTTGGTACCATTTGAAAGACGAAAAGTTTTGATAATCGATACGCAGAACCGTGAAGTACAGAGGCCTCAGGCTTAGGATGATGTGCATTGTACGACATTGCAATTCCCGTGACACTCAACACTCTTTGAACACTGAACATTGAGGCCTTCGGTGTTAGCACACAAGCCACCGATACAGTGATTCTTCTTGTCCAAAATGACAACGGCTCCATTGCCGCAGTAACGCCAAAGATTGACTTTGAATTCCCAAGCGTAGCACGCGGGATTGGCAGATCGATCTTGACAACCCGTGTTTTGACTAAAGTTAAAGTCGTACTCTTTTCCAGTAGAGCAATCTCCCATACTGGTTTTGAGGAAAGCTAAGGCTTGAGCTTGATTGACTGCTTTGTTGAAAGTGGCACCATACACTCCAAAACACTGTCTGCAGCTGTTGTGAGGGATAGATACAGCCAACCCCGCAAAAATGGAGACCAACACAAATATGGCTTTGACGACGTTCAACATAGCGCGTTATTTGGTAGTTGGAGGTAATGGGATACGATCTCTTTTTATACCTAGACGTTCGTTTTGCGGGCTATGCTCCATTTCATTTTACATTTCGTATTCTATTGTTGATTGTTGCCAAAATTATGCGGATGGAGCTTTTGCTGCGGCAATAATCGAGAGATCAAGGAAGGCGCGCTTTGAATGATCTAGGGTATAGCGAAGCTACCGATGAGTGTCAGATCCTGGTACGCCTTTCGAGGGTCTAATGCATTGTCAGAACTATCAGAATATTATACACTTTTAAGCAGCGGGTAAAAGCAAGCGAAATACGCGCCGGTGAAACGTGGCCAACAATAGCTTTTGGTTGATTTGCAGGAAAAAAGAAGCATAGCAGGGATGCCGAGCCCAAAAAATACCATCAAAAGAAATTGGTGGCAGAGTATGTCCTGCTTGGATACAGTCCTTAAAGCGGCAAAGTAGAGAGGGTGCCAGGCTTCAATAACTTCTCCGAGCTTCGTAACAGCGAGTTATTGTCCGAACTGTTTATCTAATTTTATTTTCGCAGCTATTACGCTCGTGCTATATTCCTGAAAATCTCCTAAGCCTGATCGGCCACGACATCTTCTACTGAAGGGCAGGTACACATCAAGTTCATGTCGCCGTAAGTGTCATCCAAACGCGCGACCGTGGGCCAGCACTTCTTGTACCGCAAGTACGGCAACGGGTAAGCAGCCTCCTCTCTAGTGTACCCTCTAGCGTCCCATTCGGCTTGGGGTGTACGCACAACATCTTCGAGAGGATGCGGCGCATTCTTCAATACCTGGCCCAACGGCTGGCCCTCGCGGTAACTCTCTATTTCTTTACGGATAGAGAGCATGGCGTCCACGAAGCGATCGAGCTCCTCCATGTTTTCCAGCTCCGTAGGCTCCACCATAAGCGTCCCCGCGACAGGGAACGACATGGTAGGCGCATGGAAACCATAGTCCTGAAGGCGTTTAGCCACGTCGATGGCCTCGATACCGATGGCTTTGAACTCGCGCAAGTCAATGATGAACTCGTGAGCGCAGTGCTTCATCCCGAGTGAGCCATCGACAAACATAATGCTGTAGGCGCCCTTGAGCCGTTCCAACATGTAGTTTGCGTTGAGAATAGCGATCAGCAGGGCATATGGCAAGCCCTCGCTGCCCATCATTTTTATGTATGAGTAGGAAACGGGAATCACTGCCGCCGATCCGTACGGCGCCGAATTGACCGGGTGGATGGCCTGGTCAGTGGTCTCAGGCACCTTGACAAGGGCGTGTGACGGTAAGAAGGGGGTTAACTTCTTATTCACACATACTGGGCCTTGGCCCGGCCCGCCTCCGCCGTGACTCAAGGCAAACGTCTTGTGGATGTTCAAGTGGCACACGTCCGCGCCCAAGTCGCCGGGCAGCGTCAACCCCACCTGGGCGTTCATGTTGGCGCCGTCGAGGTATACCAATCCGCCGTGCGCATGCACGGCGTCAATAACCTTGATAGCGTCGGGCTCGAACAAGCCGTAGGTCAGCGGGTAAGTGAGCATGAGACTGCACAAGTTCTCGGCGTATTGACTTGTCTTGAGATTCAAGTCTTCTAAATCGATGGATCCATTGTCGAGGCATTTCACGGGCACGACCTTGAGGCCGCACATGGCTGCCAGCGCCGGATTGGTGCCGTGTGCGGACACGGGAATAAGGCAAATGTTGCGCTTTTCGCCATCGCCGCGCGACTTGTGGTACTGTCTGATCAACGCCAACCCGGTATACTCTCCCTGTGCACCCGAGTTGGGCTGCGATGTTGTGGCGTCAAAGCCCGTAATGTCGCTCAAGTCTTTTTCGAATTCGGCAATCATTTGCTGGTAGCCCAACGTCTGGTTTGCCGGGGCGAACGGGTGGATCAACGCAAACCCTGGAATGGAGAGCGACTGCATCTCTACGGTGGCGTTCAACTTCATGGTGCACGAGCCCAAGGGGATCATGGAGTTGGCCAACGACAAGTCCTTGGACTGCAACAAGTGTAAGTAGCGCATCATGGATGTTTCCGCGTGGTGAGTGTTGAACACAGGGTCGGTGAGGATGGCGTCGGTACGGGCCCACTGCGAAGGAATCGGCGGGAACTCGGCAAATGACTGAGGCACGGAACCGGTAAACACATGCACCAACGCTGCCAAATCGTCCTTGGTAACGGTTTCGTCGAGCGAGACCGAGACGGTTTGGTCGTCCACTTTGAACAAGTTGATATTGTACTGGGACAAGGCATTGTCAATGACCTGGCTAGCCGTCACGGGACTGGCGAGACGAATCGTCAAGGTATCGAACCAATTGGAATTAACCACGGTATGGTGCTTTTCAATGTGCAGCGCCAATACGGAGGTGAAGCCGTAGACGCGCCGGGCAATGTCACGCAAGCCGTGCGGCCCGTGGTAGACGGCGTACATGGCGGCGATATTGGCCAAGAGAGCCTGGGCGGTGCAGATATTGGAGGTTGCCTTCTCGCGCTTAATGTGCTGTTCACGGGTCTGCAACGCCAATCGGAGAGCAGGATTGCCCAAGCGGTCCTTGGAGAGGCCAACGATGCGGCCGGGAATCTTGCGGGAGAACTTTGTCGAAGTCGCAAAGAAGGCGGCGTGCGGCCCACCAAAGCCAAAGGGAACGCCGAAACGCTGCGACGAACCCAACGCGATGTCGGCGCCAAATTCGCTCGGTGGTTTCAATACCGTCAACGCCAACAAGTCTGTGGCCATTGCGAAGAGACCTTTGTGGGCATGCAAGATTTCGCCGACGCGCGTAAAGTCGACCAAGTCTCCACTAGTGTTAGGGTACTGGACGAGGGCGCCGCATACGTTGTGGGCAAGAGACTCGAGCTGGGCGATGCCGTCCGGGGTGGAGAGGGGCACCACCTTAATTTCGATGCTGACGTTTTCGGCGCGACTGCGCATGACCAGGAGGGTTTGCGGATGCACTTGCGAGTCGACGACGTATACTTTCTTCTTTCCCTTTGTGTGGTGGAAGGAGAGGGTCATAGCCTCGGCGGCGGCGGTGCCCTCGTCCAACAAGGACGCGTTTGACATGGGCAAGCCCGTCAAGGAGACGACCATGGTCTGGTAGTTGAGGAGCAGCTCCAAGCGGCCCTGTGAGATTTCTGGCTGGTAGGGAGTGTAAGGGGTGTACCATTCTGGGCACTCGAGCAAGTTACGCTGGATGACCGGGGGCATTTTGGTGCCGTAGTAGCCCTTGCCGATAAACGATTTCGCAATGACGTTCTTTGACGCGATGTCGTGGAGGTGGTCGAGCATCTGCGACTCAGTGTAGCCCTGTTTCGGGGTGACCAGCAATGCGCGCTTTGTGAGGATGTGGGGCGGGATGGCAGCGGAAATGAACGCGTCCAAATCGGAGTAGCCGAGAGCGGCGAGCATCTTGTGGACATTGTCAGGGGTCGGACCCAAGTGGCGGCGGGCGAAGGAGTCCAATTCTGCGTAGGAGAGCTGGGCAGTGGTCGGGGCGTAGACGCGCTGATAGTTTTGCGACGAGACATCGGCCTTGGACGCGTAGGCGCGAGTACGGGCCAATGGGCCCAAGGGGGCCAATGGGGCCAATTGGGCCGCTGCGCGAGGAAGACGCCTAGAGAGGGCAGCGCAGGCACGAATCATGGTACACGTCGTCGCTGATTCCGAGAACGCGTATGTGGCGGTGGGGCGGGCGGCTTAAGTATGATGCCGAGATCCACTTTATGTGACCCGGAACGGCATCGGGCCGAGTCAAATCGGGGTGAAAAAATACCGATTCTTATCGGAATGAATGAAAGGGATTGATAGGCGTTTAGCATTTATTGGATTAAAGAGATCGGCGTTATCGGGGTAGGGTCCAGTTCTTATTGGTTGAGGATTTTAATCCAGATGTGGAGGCTACATCAGTTCTGAGGGTTCCATGGATAGAAAAAAAGTATCGGTTGTAAGATTTCATCGGTCATGGTGTTCAAGGTCAGACCAAGAATCATCGGCTATGAGTTGTCATCAGAATATGAGGTGTCATCGTGTTTGAAGCTCATCGGTTAAGGTGTGATCGCCACGAGGTGTGATAGGTTAAGATGTCGTTGGTTATGAGTTTCATTGGTTCTAAATTTGTCATTGAAGATAAATATGTCATCTGTTATAAGGTGTTTGGACTCTCGGCTTGAGGTGTCATTGGTGATCGGGCGTCTCGGTAAAGATGTTGGGCTAAGTTGTCATCGGTTATGAGGTGTCTCCACTTTGGATTATAAGGTGCCGGGTTGAGGTTCGGGATTAAGGTGCCGGGTTAAGGTCTCATTGTATACGAGGCGTCGGCTTAAGGTGTCATCGGCTATGAGGTGTCAGATTGAGGTGTCATCAGATACAAGGTGCCATCGGTCATGAGGTGTCGGGTAACGAGGTGTCATCAGTTACAAGGTGATCCGGGTTAAGGTGTCGGGTCATCGGGTACAGTGTAAAATCGGTTATTAGTTGTCGGGCTAAGGTGTCATCAGTTGAAAGGTGTCTCGGGTGTGCCTGTCACCGGTCAAACGGTGTCGGGTTGTAAGGTGTCTCGTGTCGGATCAGCACGTATCTCGGGTGAGGTGTCTCGGTTATCGTGTCATCAGTAATGGGGTCTAATTAAAGCTCAGTGTGTTACCGTTTATGAGGTGTTCAAGGTCTCGGGCTCTAAGGTGTCTCAGGCCACGAAGTCATCGTGTATGAGGTTTCGTCGTGTTTGAGGATCAGTGGATATGGTGTCTCGGTTAAGGTGTCGGGTCGGGTTGAGGTGCCGGGTGATGGTGTTAGTGGCTAAGTATCTCAGTTGAGGTGTCAGGCTAGGGTGTCGGATTCAGGTGTCATTGATTAAGGTGTCGGATTAAGGTGTCGGATTAAGGTGTCGGATTAAGGTGTCTCGGGAAAGGTGTCTCGGGTCACAACGTGTCAGGTTAGGATGTCGGGTTTAGGTGTTGTTGGAGATCGGATGTCTCGGTTAAGGTGCCTCGGTTAAGGTCTCGGGTAAGGTCTCGGGTTAAGGTGTCAGGTTAGGGTGTCGGGTACAGGTGTCAGGTTGGGGTGTTGGGTTTAATGTTATTGGAGATCGGCTGTCTCGGTTAAGGTGTCGGGTTAGGGTGTCAGGTTAGGGTGTCGGGTTTAGGTGCCGGGTTAAGGTGTCGGGCTAAGGTGTCGGGTAAGATGCCGGGTTAAGGTGTCAGGTTTGGGTGTCGGGTAAGGTGTCGGGTTGAGGTGTTATTGGCTGAGTGTCTCGGTCGAGGTGCCGGGTGAAGGTGTCTCGGGCCCCAACGTGTCAGGCTAGGGTGTCGAGGTTAGGTGTTATTGGAGATCGGCTGTCTCGGTTAAGGTGTCGGGTTAGGGTGTCAGGTTAGGGTGTCGGGTTAAGGCGCCGGGTTAAGGTGTCAGGTTAGGATGCCGGGTTAAGGTGTCAGGTTAGGATGCCGGGTTAAGGTGTCAGTTTAGGGTGTCGGGTAAGGTGTCGGGTGGGGTGTCAGGTTAGGGTGCCGGGTGAAGGTGTCGCGGTAATGATGCCGGGTTAAGGTGCCGGGTTAATGTGCCGGGTTAAGGTCGGTTAGGGTGTCGGGTTTAGGTGCCATTGATTCAGGTGTCTCGGGTCATGGAGTTTTAGGTAAAGGTGTCTCGGCTAAATGTGTGCTGGGTTACAAGGATCATGGGTCTAGGTCTTTTGGATACGGAATATATTTGGGCCACAAGAGGCAAAGAATTTAGGTGTCACCGCCGGTTAGCGGCCATCACGCGGCGGATCGCAGAGATGTCGTCCGGGGTAGTGCCGCAGCAGCCACCGACGATGCGGACGTTCGGGATGGCGAGCCACGCGGCGACTTCGCGCTCCCACTCGTCCATCATCTTGCTCCCCTTGACGTCGGACTTGTAGTAGAACTCAAAGTTGGGGTACACAGCCAACGCCATGGGCCGGGTCAGGCACGCGTTGATAGTGTCGAGCGCCGGGGGCACTTTGCGGTAGTCGATGCAGTTGAGCCCCAAGCCGAGGAAACACTTTTGCAAGACCGGGCTCTTGTCGATGGCGCCCTCCACATACTGCACGACGTCTTGCAACAGAGTGCCGTCGGCGAGGGTATCCTTGTCGCGGATATTGAGACTGAGGAAGAACTCGAGGCTGTCGTCATGCGCCGCCATATACTGCAAGATGACCTTTACTTCAGTCATGTTTGGCACCGTTTCGAAAAAGACGGTCTTGACCTGCCGGTGGCCGCGGTAAAACTCGACGAGCAGGGTATAGTAGAGGCGGATGTCGTGCTCGGAGGCGGACTTGTACTCTCCCGTGTACTCCAGGCCATCAGCCAAGAGGGTGGCGTAGGGCCCGATGGAGCCGATGATGGGGATGGGGAACGGGTCCTGGGTGGAGGCGTGAAACTGGTAAATAGCCTCTGCGCACACGGAGACTGCGGTGTTCCACAAGTTGAGGATGTCGGGGGTGTCCAAGGACGCGAACTTGCGCAAGCTGAGTTCCAGGGCCTGGTAGGTGCTGGTCATAAGGAGCTGGGCGCCTGCGCGCAAGTAGTCGAGGTGGACCAGCTGCACGAGATGGGGCTGGTGCAAGAGGACCATGCCGGACCATAGGGGGGACAGTTTGGGCTGGATGGGAGAGTCCGGGGCGATCTTGTTCTCCAACTCTGTGCCCAAGGCGCCGTCCAAGGCCCATTGGCGCAGCCACAAGGTACTTTTAAGGTCCATTAGCGAGAGAAAAAAGCGAGCGCGATGAAAAAAAAGGCGCGCACTAGGCAGTTAAATAGATGAGCTAGAGTCGAGACGAAGCGGGATTGACGACTGGAATTGACGAGCGTAATTGCACCATACCGTGTGACTCTTCCGGGCGAGTCTGTGGCAGGAACGAAAAATTTCTACGGTGGCAGAACAAAACTGTTCCGCTCAGCGTGCGCTATACGTCAGCCCACCTACTAAGATCTCTACATCTCTTGTTTCTCCTGGAGCCTGATTCGCGGCGTCGTCAAATGCTTAATCTATGGTGGTGGGTGAAAACTTAATTTTCTGGCCAACGAAAAAATCACCTTGACCAGACTTGGCACCATGGAGTCTAATAAGCGTCAGAGAGACGACTCGGACCAGGACTACGACCCGCACGCCGCCCGTGCCTTCGACGACTACGATAAGCGCCAGCGCTTGGACCCCGCCCAGGAACTCATCGACAATGTGTGCAAGGACATTCGCCATCTCGGCGAAACCGCAGACCTTGCTCAGCAGATCGACGACATGCTGTACTTGCTGAACCCCATCGTCGCCGAGTTCGAGAACATGCCCGCCTTGCGCTCCGCCGTGCTCAACACCGTCTACGCAGTCATCACCGAACAGCCCCACCGCATCAATGTCCTTGCGTCCCTCGTTTTCATTTGCAACGCTAAAAACTTTGTGGTGACGCGCTACATCATCGACTTTTTGCATACTCGTGTCACCTCCATGATGCTGGATATTTCCTCGACGTCCAATTCCACCACACCTACACCACCACCCACAAAGAAAGACGAATTGCGCTTGCTCGAAGACGCAGGCCCCTTCAACAATCTCAAGTCGATCCTCAAGTTCTATGCGGCCCTCTCCCCCATCATAAAGGACTATGCTGTCGTAGACTGCATGCTCCAGCTCTTGGACCTTGCCATAGACTTGCAGAACCTCAATCCCCTGGCCCGCAGCGGCATTGCCCAGGAGATATTCTACAACGTGCTCATTGCCTGTCCCTACCTCTTTAGCAACGACCACTCCCCGCAGTTGGTCGAGCGCGTCAACCAATTGGTCGACCGCGCCCACAAGTTCCCCATCGTCGAGCCGCAATCCGTCCTGCTCTTGCAGCCGTTCGACTCAAAGTTGGACAACTACGTCTTGCCCTACGTCCCGAAAAAGATGATTTCCCTCGTGCTAAACGCGATCGTCGACTTGCAGACCAGCGAGAGGCTGTGGCAAGACCTCTCCCGCCTCTTTCTCGACTACTCGGCCCATGCCCTGTCCATCATCCAGGACGCCCTTGCCAACAACCCCATCTCCAAGGAATTGGTGCAGCACGATCTTGCCCCGCTACAGCTTCCGGCAGCGCCGGACCTCGCGGCATGGCAGCCCACCGGTCTCGTCGACAGGCTATGGCACGAATCGTCGCGCTTGTTGTTCCAGGTGTATACCAACACCGAGTTCAAGACCGTCCCGCCGATTGAGACCTACTTTGGCCTCTTTTTCAAGGACATTTCCTTCGACATGTTGACAAACTTGCTGTTTAACAAGACGGAGGCCGCCATCCAGTTGAGCGAGCTCGACATGTACTTCAACGCCGACTTCTTCGCCCCCACGGGCGTGTCCATCGACCAGCTCGCCCAGATCCACCGCGACAACGTGGGCGGCGAGAACTCGCCGCCCTTGTCCACCTTCAAGATCGAGGACATCGCCGTCGAGAGCATCTTGACCATGATCTTCCTGCTCCCGCACCCGCTCCATTACGAAATCTACTACTACGCGGTGCTCATCCACTGCTGCCGCAAGAACCCGGACCTGATCGCGCCCGTGTTTGGCCGCGCTATCCGCTACTTTTACCACAACCTCGAGACCTTGGACTATGAGCTCAAGCTCCGCTTCATGGACTGGATGACCACCCAGATCTCCAACTTTGAGTTCAGCTGGAAGTGGGACGAGTGGGTGCTGGACCTGGAACGGTGCCTGCGCCTCCACTACCACCCGAAACGCAACTTTATAAAGAACTTGATCGCCAAGGAGGTGCGCTTGTCGAACCCCAACATCATCCGCGAAAGCTTTGTCACCATCGACCCGGAAACGCTGGACCAGGTGCCCCTCACCGAGTTTTACCAGTACTTGGACGCATGGTCCCACCTGCCCGAGTCGATTCGCCGCTTGATCCAGTACGACTGCGACTTGTACCCGCCGCACGCCCATCCCACCATTGAGAAGTTGTTTGGCGCGCGGCAGGAGCAGTGGGCGGGCAAGCTGGTCATGTCGGCCGAAGACCACATTGTGTTTAACTGGACCAACATGGAAATGCCCTTGGCCAGTGTCGCGACGAAGATCCACGTTTTTGTTGTGGACAAGTGGAACTCCAACGAGGCGTTCGAGGCCTTGTGTGTCGAGTGCATTCAGGAGATCGAGCAGGTGCTGGAGTCGCGGACAAGGGCCGAGCAGTTTCTCGTCAACTTGCTTTTCCAAACGTATTCGTTCGTGGGGTCGCGGTCCATCTACTCGGTGGTGAACATTGTGTCGCGCGACATTAGCAAGCTCAAGTATGCGACGGGGACGCCTATTGAGTATGCGCCCAACGAGCCAGCCTTCTCTGACGCGGCGGTATGGCACGTTGCGACGGAACAGCGCCAGCAGTGGGCGGTGGACGCCATCTTCCGCATCTGGTCGCACCTGCCGCAGTTTATATACCTCACGCTCGAGTACTTGACCGAGTACGGGATTATCGACGCGGAGTTGCTCGTGCGCAAGGCGCTAGACTTGACGAGCAACTATATCATTCTGGACGTGTCGTGCATGGAGCTGATCAACCGGATTTTAAAGCTCGCGTTTGAGCTGAAGGACAGCAGTAGGCTCAAGAAGTTGCTCATGCTGCTTCTCAACGGGATTGCCGATAACCTCAATGTCATATCGCGCGAGTTGGGAGTCGACCACGACAGCATTATTGAGATTGTGAAGGACGTGCCGGCAGAGATGGACGATGCGCTCGCGCACCAGATAAACCGGCAGTGGCTTTACTATGAGTACCGGGGCCTCTTGAAGTCGTACATCCGCCGGTTCATTCGCAATAGCGACATTGACTACCCGCAGGAGATCAAATCGGTATGCGGCCGGATAGAAAATGTGCCAGTGTGCCAGGAGGTGATGACGTGGTTGGCAGAGGCGAACATTGAGTAGATTAAATGGATTGATAGTTTATTTCGGGATATCGAGTAACAGCCAAATAATCCTTGGCATTGAGAGGTGACCTCAAAGACATTGAGAGGAATCTCAAAGACATTGAGAGAAACCTCAAAGACATTGAGAAGGTGAGCCTAAAATATTGAGAAGGTGATCTCAAGGACATTAAGAAGGCGACTTTGAAGTCATTGAAAGGAACCTCAAAGAAGTTGAGAGGAACCTCAAAGACATTGAGAGTGTCTCAAAGACATTGAGAGAAACCTCAAAGACATTGAGAAGGTGAGCCTAAAATATTGAGAAGGTGATCTCAAGGACATTAAGAAGGCGACTTTGAAGTCATTGAAAGGAACCTCAAAGAAGTTGAGAGGAACCTCAAAGACATTGAGAGTGTCTCAAAGACATTGAGAGAAACCTCAAAGACATTGAGAAGGTGAGCCTAAAATATTGAGAAGGTGATCTCAAGGACATTAAGAAGGCGACTTTGAAGTCATTGAAAGGAACCTCAAAGAAGTTGAGAGGAACCTCAAAGACATTGAGAGTGTCTCAAAGACATTGAGAGGTGCCCTTGTAGACATTGAGAGGAACTTCAGATCCACTTCGGCATCAAGTCATAAATCTCCGAATCAGATGTAAAATACCGCATCAGACCCACCTCAAACACACACCACTATATGCAGTACCACAACACCACTAAGCGCAGACTATACGCACGTGACCGTCGTTTAATTTGCCGTCAGAATTGCTGCAAAAAAGATCCATTACAGCTGTCCCACTCCACCCTACTCTACCACCCTTCCCCCATGGCAGACCACCTCAGCGACCAGTCGCTCGCCATCGAGACCAAACACTTGACATACGTCTTCTCCGGCACCGAGAAGATCGGCCTCGAGGACATCTCCCTCCAGATCCCGTGGGGCAGCACCAACTTGATCGTCGGCCCCAATGGCGCGGGCAAACTGACCCTCTTACGCATCTTGGCGGGCAAGACCTTGATTCCCAAGAAAGCCCTCTTGCTCGGCGGCTTCGACCCCTTCGAGTTCTCCCGCGACCGCAACGAGCAGCACAACTCCGACATCAACAACTACATGACCTACTTGGGGACCGAGTGGGCCGCCAACCTGGTCATCAAGCGCGACATCGCCGTCCGCGTCCTCATTCTGTCGGTCGGCGGCGACTTGTACCCGCACAGACGCGATCGCCTCGTCGACATCCTCGACATTGACCCGGACTGGCGCATGCAAAAGTGCCTGGACGGCGAGCGCCGCCGCGTCCAGATCTGCATGGGCTTGATCAAGCCCTGGCGCCTCTTGTTGCTCGACGAGGTCACCATCGACTTGGACGTGGTCGTCCGCTCCAAGTTGCTCCATTTCCTCAGGCAGGAGTGCCGCGACCGCCGCTGCTGCGTGGTCTACGCCACCCATATCTTTGACGGCTTGGGCAAGAACTGGTGCGACCGCGTCATCCACTTGAACGCGGGGCGCGTAACGCACAACATCGAGCTGCACGACATTGAGTTCGACACGGGCGCCGAGCCGGGCCTGGTCAGCGTTGTGCCGCTGGGCAAAATCGCCGTGGGCCCGGCGCAGCTGCTCCATCCGCTCGCGCTCCATTGGCTCTACCAGGACTTGGAGGAGCGCGGCTCGCGCGAGGACGAGAAAGTTAAAATGGCCCAGCGCCACAACGACTGGAACAATGCGCGCGACGGCCATTTCTTCGACGCCGACGAGAGTACCGTTAGCAAGTACTTTAAGCTGACGCGCTCAAGGCCGGATAATTAGTGTTTGACGAGAAAAAGCTGTATATATTTAATAAAAAGCGATAGAAGTTGGATAGATGCAGAAAGAGCAGTATCATCAGGCAGTGAATGGAATAAGAGTAGTGAGAGAGTGATGGGACATGAGATTGAGCGACATTGAGTGCGAATGAGTGAGATTGAGTGCAAATGAGTGGGACTGAGTGAGATTGAGTAATATGGAGCGAGATTGAGTGCGAATGAGTGATATTGAGCGGGATTGAGTGCGAATGAGTGAGACTGAGTGAGATTGAGTAATATGGAGCGAGATTGAGTGCGAATGAGTGAGACTGAGTGAGATTGAGTGTGAGACTAGTGTGAGACTAGTGTGAGAGTGTCAGGAGGAGCATGAGACTAGTGTGAGAGTGTCAGGAGGAGCATGAGACTAGTGTGAGAGTGTCAGGAGGAGCATAAGACTAGTGTGAGAGTGTCAGGAGGAGCATGAGACTAGTGTGAGAGTGTCAGGAGGAGTATGTGATTAAGTGCGATTGAGTGAGAGACCAGGTGTGAAATGGAGTAGTATGTGATTGAGATTGAGTGTGACTGAGTGAGATGGAGGATGAGACTAGTATGAGATGGAGTAGTGGATTTATCATGAAATGGGACACAGACCCTACAGCAGAAGCAGATACGCGCGCTCGCGCTCCAAAAACTCGACAAGCTGCAGTTTCCGCTCAAGCTCAGAGCGCACGAGCCAGTTTTCGTACTGCAAGTCCAAGAGCTGGGCCAGGTGCGGGCCCGCTAGAGGGGGCCGGCTCGCGGCGCTCACTTTGCGGCGGAGCAGGTGTTTGGCCGGGCTCGCGAGCGGGGTGGAGGGGCCGCGC
This sequence comes from Debaryomycetaceae sp. yHKB357, assembly GCA_030580355.1. Taxonomy (NCBI): domain Eukaryota; kingdom Fungi; phylum Ascomycota; class Pichiomycetes; order Serinales; family Debaryomycetaceae; species Debaryomycetaceae sp. yHKB357. The sequence goes on along the minus strand of JAKTSS010000065.1, from coordinate 22,360 downwards.
TTGTTCAGCTTGGTGTCGATGGCGACGGCGTCCGAGCCGTTGAGACGCGACTCTGCTAGCACGTTGGGGTCCAGCATACCGCGGAAAGACGTGAGGTGGACGCGTTCAGTTAGTTTGTTTTTTTCGCAGACCCTGTGGGATCTGTTCCTGCAGGCTAATTTGGCTGCAAATAGATCAACAGGTAGAGCATATACTAGCCATTGTCAGTAGGAAACCGCGAAAGCTCCATGGTAAAGCCTGATGCTACTACATGGCCGGACAATTAGTGACTTGAACTTGACTTCAGATACCACGATAATGCTATACTACTACATGGCCGGACAATTAGTGACTTGAACGTGACTTCAGATACCACGATAATGCTATACTACTACATGGCCGGACAATTAGTGACTTGAACGTGACTTCAGATACCACGATAATGCTATACTACTACGTGTCCTCTTGATTAGTGACTGGAACTTGACTTCAGATACCACGATAATACGATACTACTATCTTATAAAAGCGCACCCCCTCACCGTGCTACACCTTTGCGATAAGCAGTGGCGGGGCGCGGGCGGCATACTCGGTCCAGCTGCCGTCATACACTCTGATCGGCACATCCAACCCCAACACGACCCGGATTGCAAAGAGCAAGATCACCGCCGTGACCCCCAGTCCGCACGCGACGATGATCCCCCGTTTCCCCTGCATAAAGTCGGTATTGCTCATGTCGAGGTGCACCTGGTCCCGCACCGCAGCGAGAATCTCGTGCTTGCTCTTGAACGATACCTTATCGCGGAGAAGCGAATCGTACGGAAGACAGTGCGATCCGGGCACGTGGCCCGACAGCAAGCCCGGCCGCGGCTCGGGGCTGGTCCCGTCGAAGCGGCCCTGCGACCGCGCGTCGAGCATCCAATAGTCGCGGGCCAAGTCACCCAGCTCCACGAGCGAAACAAGCTCCTCATACTCAATGACGTTGGCATTGTAGGATGCGGTAAAGTCCAGCGGGGACATCTCGCGGTACGGCGTGCCCACTGTGTCCGCGGCCAAGGGCGACACCACCGTTTCGGTGACCAGTAGGTCGACTGGGTAGTGCTGGCGGCGGTAGTCGGTCCAGTTATCGAGCACGTGGACGTTTTTGTGGCCGTACAATGCCAAGATCCACGCGACGCGCGGGCACAGGAAAATGCCGTCCTTATCGTAGACCACGAGGGTGTCTGCGGCGCGGATCCCCAACTGCAGAATGCGCTCTGCGTATTCGCCGAGCGAGGGCAACATGTGGGGGTACGGCGACTCGCGGCAAAACGCGTCCATGTCGAAGAAACACGCATTGGGAACGCGCTCCTTGAGGAAGGAGTCGAGACCGCTCCGGGTCGCGTCTACGGGCACGACGCGCGCTGAAGATCGGGCGAGTTTCGCAAAGCTCTGCGGCGAAATCAACTTCATGGTTGGATCTGTGTGCTTACCCGCCCGGGATTCCCCGTAAAAAGAAAAATATTTTCCAAGAAGGATGCTACACAAAAACCCAGTGCTCACGTGATTTACCCGCCACCCCATATAATGTCCCAATCGGGACATGCAGCCGGTTATCGGGTAAGCAGCCCATTACAGAACAATTTTTCCAGGCCGAGTTCCGAATTCACACGCATGCTAAAGTTCAAAAACAAGTTCAAGTTCGGGTCTTCCGATAAGAACGCGGCCGCTTCCTCTTCTCCCGCTGCTGCGGCCGCGGCGCCCTCCCCGGCAGCCGCTGACGCCTCCGCTCCCGACACCGCCGCTGACGCTTCTCCGCGTGCGTCCACCGAGCTGCGCCGCACCATCGTCTCCAGCAACTTGCTGGAAAACATGCTGAAGCTCCTGATGGGCACCGCTCCCGACGACGCCCCCGCCGCCACGACCCTGCCGGAGCCCCTGGTCTCCCACCCGGGCGTCTTGACCGTCAAGATCTACAACTCCACCAATACCCGCCTCCCCATCCGCATCAACAACAACCGCCAGATCCTACAGGCCTTGGCCCAGAACGCGAACAACGACCACATCTCTCTGCAGCTCATCAAGAACTTGCACTCGCTAGATACCTCCGACGGCTTGGAGCGGTCCGCGTCGACGGCGTCCGAGCGCTCCTCCATCCTGACCGCCGCCCCGGCCCGCTCCTCCATATCCCTGCTCAGCGAACACTTGCCCGGCCTGGCCTCCTCTAATCTCTTGCCCTCCATCATCAACATCCCCGGCCAGGACAATATCGTCAAGTCCTTGCTATACCTTACCGTGGAGTTTGACAACAACGTCTTGGTCATTGAGCCGTTGAAAGGCACCGTCTACCAGCTGCTCTGGAACCAGGTCGTGTCCTTCGACGTCTCCTCAAAGCGGACGGCCGTGCCGCGCTCAGAACCCTCCTCCGCCTTTCTCAATGTCAACTTGTTTGTGCGCCTTCCCAATGCCCTAATACCCGAAGACGAAAAGAATAACAAAAAGTACTTGTTCACCAACAACTCGCAAAACCCTTCCTCCGCCTCGTCCACAAACTCGGCCTCTAATAACATCGGCGACTTGCTCATCGGCACCATAAAGCTCCCCTTGAACCTCAAGTACCACGCCCAGCCCGTCCGCATCTTGAACCACGAGTACCTAAAGTTTACAAACTACAATTTGCGATTAGGCCCCTCCGAAGACGTTTCCAGCCGCGAAATGGGCGAAATCATGTTGACGATCGAGTTCAAGCCCATCGCGAAAACCCACTTGTCGATCGAGGACTTTGACTTGCTTAAAGTGATCGGCAAGGGGTCGTTTGGCAAGGTCATGCAGGTGGTGAAGCGCGACACCAAACAGATTTATGCCCTCAAAACGTTGCGGAAACAGCACATTGTGTCCCGCATGGAGGTCACGCACACCCTCGCCGAGCGCACGGTGCTCGCGCGCATCGACAACCCCTTTATCGTGCCCCTCAAGTTCCTGTTCCAGAGCCCCGAGAAGTTGTACCTTGTGCTCTCCTTCATCAACGGCGGCGAGTTGTTCTGGCACTTGCTGCGCGAGGGCAAGTTCACCATGGACCGGTCCCGCTTCTACATTGCCGAGTTGCTCACCGCTCTCGAAAGCTTGCACGAGCTCAATGTCATTTACCGTGACCTCAAGCCGGAAAACATCTTGCTCGACTACCAGGGCCACATCGCCCTCTGCGACTTTGGCTTGTGCAAGCTCAACATGAGCAACGGCGACAAGACCAACACGTTTTGCGGCACCCCAGAGTACCTCGCGCCGGAATTGCTCTTGAACCAGGGCTACACCCGCAGCGTCGACTGGTGGACCTTGGGCACCCTCTTGTACGAAATGCTCACGGGGCTCCCGCCCTTCTACGACGAGAACGTGCCCATCATGTACCGCAAGATCTTGCTGAACCCCTTGACCTTCCCCTCCTTCTTGGAGGGTACCGACGCCCAGGCCCTCTTGACGCTCTTGCTCCAAAAGGACCCGAAAAACCGCTTGGACGACGCCCTGGAAATCAAGAGCCACCCCTTTTTCAAGGACATTGACTGGAACAAGCTCTTGGCCAAGAGCTACTTGCCGCCATTCAAGCCGAACGTTGACAACTTGCTCGACACCTCCAACTTTGACCAGGACTTTACCAACGAAAAGCCGCAGGACCTGGTGGTGGACGACTTTCTAACGGAAAGCGTGCAGAAACAGTTTGGGGGCTGGACGTACAATGGAGACAGTGTTTTCTGAGGAGGACAGGACCTTATTTATAGATTTTAAAATAAAAGCTTCTACCGTTATCAGCCGATAAAGAAGGAGCGGAAAAGACTAGTGAAGACAGGTGAAGACAAGTGAAGACAGGTGAAGACAAGTGAAGAGTAGGTAAGATAAGTGAAGAGTAGGAAAAAAGTGAGGAGTAGGTAAGATAAGTGAAGAGTAGGGAAGATAAGTGAAGAGTAGGGAAGATAAGTGAAGGCAAGTGAAGACAAGTGAAGACATGTGAAGAGTGGGTAAGACAAGAGAAGACAAGTGAAGACAAGTGAAGAGTGGGTAAGACAAGTGAAGACAAGTGAGGACAAGTGAAGACATGTGAAGAGTGGGTAAGACAAGAGAAGACAAGTGAAGACAAATAAGAAGATAGAAGTATGACGTATATGATATTAACGATAGTTGGTAGCGGAGGATAACAATGTCTTCTGAAACTAAACAAGTGTAGAAACCGGCAGACGCTAGCGGTTAGCGGCACCGTGATAAGTGGCGCCGGCCTTGCCTGGAAAGGCGCCGGACCCCAGACCTTGGCCACCGGTGTGGCCCGGGTTCAAAGGCGCGCCGTGCTTGAACTGAGACCGGTCGCGAGGCGCGTCGCCGTTCTTGCGCCGATACTCCTCGCGCTGCATATAGGTGGCGTACTCTGGGCGGGTACTGGAGTTTGGACCGTTGCTGATATTGGCAAGGTCGGGCCTGACGCGGAACGGCTCCAGGGCCGGGGCCGAAGCCGAGGCCGAAGCCGATGGCGGATCTTCTGCTTCTGGTTGTTTCAGTTGATACTCAATGTGCTCCGCAGGCTTCAAGCCCTGCGACTCTTCGTACAGTGGAGGAGGCGGTTCTCCCATAGTGTTACCCCAGTCTAATCTTGGTCAGGCTAATGTCACTGCGAAAAAAAACAGTTCAGTTAAAAGTCCATCCCAACAATGTTCCGATCACTACTGCTGCGGAACCCCATACTAGCGCCTAGGGTGTTCTGCCGAGGCAAGAAACAGGCCGCTTCTGTAAACGAAAGCACTCAGAAAGTCGTCAACCAGTTGCTGGCGCTCTCCGCCAGAAAGAAACAGCCAAAGTTACTTCGCTTGTGCAATGAGGACTATGTCAAGCATCGCACCATCGACAACGCCTGGAAAGTGTACCAGCGCCAACAGGCCGATAAGCGCCAGACCCAGCTCAAACAGCAGTACGACAGTATCGTCAATGCCATGGACGACTTGAAACAGACCAGTCCTGAACTCTTTGAGATGGCATCCCAACCTCCGCCCAAGAATAACTTATTCCCCTTGGACATGCGGGTGCCCACTGACTTCCCCGCCCACAAACCGTGGGTGTACAACTATGCGGATCCATCAAAGTAGACTTGTATATAGTGTGTATTACGCAATAATCTATGCTGACTAGACAGTATTGAACACAAACCGGTGGAACTGAGAGACTCGTATTTACACACAACAACTTTGCTGCGTATTACACACTTGGACTCTGGATCACCTTTAAACAGGCATCCGCGAACGGAGAAAGGCGGCAAGCCTCCGAAGGTACACTTCCCTCGACATCTTGGAATGCCTCTCCTGCTGGTGCAAGGTCATTCCCTCGTCATGGGCCACTGCCAGGTTAGGGTAATTGATTTAGCTGATGAACAACCTGTTCAATAACAACCTGGGCTTTTATGTCATCAATCATCACCGCTTGATAACTTCAAACTTCATTGCCATCTCCACTGGATAGCTTTGACCTTCACCATCAACCATCACCACTGGATAATTTTGACCTTCATCATCAATTATCGCCACTGGTTAACTTTTACTTCAATGAATTTCCACCACTTGATGACTTTGATCTTTTTCAATCATCACTGGATACCCTCTTGACTTTTACCATCAATTATCACCAATGAATAACTTTAACCTTCACCATCAACATCACCAGTTGATGACTAAGACCTTCACCATCAATCATCCAAAACCCGTGGTTTCCGCTTCCGCGGATGCACGGAAGGATCAGCGTTCGTTGTTGCCACACCGGACGGCTCCGATGGCTTTGCGGTGCTCGGCTCAACACTATCTTCGTACTCTTCCCAATCGTCTTTCGACGTGGATACTGACACCCCGTTGGACCGTGACGCTGACGCACTCTGTCGTCTCATCAATGTTTTGGCAAACGATGCCGAGCTGAGACTGAAAATGTGGTCTTCGTGACTGTACTGGTGCCGCCGCTTATTGCTACTGCTCAGACCCCCAAGCAGCCCGCCAGACGTCTTGGAAAAGAACTCAAAGCCCTTGACAATGTTTCCATACGCACTTTCGTTGAAGTAGTCGCACTCCATATTGTATATACTCTCCTCGAGACTGGCTAGTTTCGCGCTGAGGTCCTGTTTATGTAGGATGTGCAGCGTTAGCTTATTCTTGACGGCATTATACTGTTCAACAGTAGGAGCTGAAGCCTGTTCTGTTGCTGCCACGGGCTCTTTGCTCTCTGCGACCGGCTGCTCCAGCGTCGTAGACATGTTAGGTTTACTCGGAGTGGCGGTTCAATGCGCACCCTTATCCTCTGCTTATGTAATTATTTATAGCCCTCCGTATAATCCGTAGCACTGAACCTCTAACCCGGAATAAGCGACTTAAGCATCTTTACGGATGCCAGTGCTCTCCAGTTCTCTCCAATGCGTGAAGAGATCAAGTTTCTCTCGGAGTTTTGCCCGATCCACCATGCTATGATTTTGCATGCAAAGTAATGTTTTACGTTCCAGTAGTAATGAATTGATCATCACAATAAAACAGGCTATTCCATTCCGTCAAAGCAACTGGATTCCCGTTTTGGCAATGTAAACTTCGTCAATGCACATGGTAACTTGGTTCACTTAGACGTATTGAATCATCTCATGATGTGGTAATAAGCAATGCTTTCTCCGCAAATTTTGATCGCAAGAGGTTTCCTGAAAGGCCCGGACTCTTCCTGATTCCGTTCAATTTTTGTGAACTAAATGTTTCACATCTCCGAAACTTGAATGAAGCTTGACCAGAAGTAGAGAAAAAGAGTGTCTTTTAACTTTACTGGATTCCTCGACTGACACAGCCAGGTGAACCAGAAAGGCGATAAGTTAGTATTGGCATCCGCGCTACAATGCAACGTTTCGATTGGCTGATTGATGCAAGAAATATATTACTTATATGCTAATTCATCATGCGACGCCTTAATTCGATGCGTGATAATAATAAATTAGATCGGAAACAATGTGATGTTTTTGCTGTGTGATTTTCGCAGCCAAGGGCGAAATTTCTGCAATATTTTGCAGCCAATTTTTGCTTAATTGTAATGTGCGCTAGCCAGTCTGGCCACGAATATAAGAAAATGCAAATTAGGGGTATAAATCTATCTTTAGTCTTCGTGTGCACCCTCCCACCGCAAAGTGTGAGAGTTATAGTCTTTCCACCACCGAAAGAGCATAAATGCGGACCCTATCATCATCGCGTGACAAACAGAGTGTAAAGTAAATATCGCTGCTTTGCTGCCGATTGCAATAGCATATTGTAATTCCCACCGGTCCTCTTCATTTAATGGCACGCGTATGGCATCAAGCAGCAAGAATAACAGCTGCACAGCTACAAGCACCTCCATAAATACGAATCCCCAGCCTACACAGATGACTGGGAGCAGGGCAATCATCAAGGAGCTGCGTGAGAACCGCAGAATAAGCAGCGTTACCATCTTTGCTGGAGGACGTTGCGGGCCTGCTGCATTGGCCATAGTGCGAATCGTAGATCTGGTTTTGAAGGCGCTAACGACGCTCGTTACGAGCCGCACTAAAAACAATACCGGATCCGCGATGGAGAACCCATCTGTTTCAGAGAAGATGCTGGTGACAATGATCGGATAGTTTTCGAATGGCAGCTGCAGGCAACGATAAATCTCTGTGCCGATATTGACAAGCAAGAGACCGTTTGCGATCGTATACAAGGTGAGCGGCATGCGACGGCCCAGGCCGGGTCCATAAAGCACACCCCAACCCATACAGAATAAAAGAATAAAGTGCAGGTTGAGAATGTCGATGATCTGGTCCATTAGACGGTGGCACGCGAGTAGGTAAAAGTAGCTGGTGCCGCTGGATACGTTTTCCAAGCTAAATATGATCCAGCCGATTATTGCGTTGAGCATTTGAGGGAGAATGACCAATAGCAAAAGACTTTTGATGATGGGAGGCATTGAAAAGATATCGAGAAAAGACGGGCTTTCCTTTGTCCCTATGACATATGCAATGATGTAGACCGCAAGACTTGCCCACACGAGGAACACGAGAACAAGGACAGAGCGTTCGCGAAGCTCGCGTACCGGCAAGTAACCATGCGAGTTTCGAAATGTCAAGTGCACCCTAACGTCCTGAAGCTTAGGATCAAGTTTGGGTGCAATATAAACACAGTATGTTCCGGAATGCCGGGCTTCAAACACCAAATTTGATCCTGGAACCACAGTAGTACTAAGTGCAATCCACTCTGGAGGAGCGTCTCTTCTGATATGGTGTTGGACTTTGAATAAGCCAGTTTCTGGATGCAACACTGTGTCGCGGAGCTCTTCGCGGGAGTTGCGATAGAGACCGTCAAACGTATCTAAGGAGATGAGACTACATTGAGCGGCTCTCTTGAGTTGGAAAAAGAGAATAGGAATACGTGACGCGTCATTTCCGAGGACGTCAGGTGAGCCAGATGAGGGCAGGACAGTAGCACGGATCAGCGCATTTCGCGAGCCCCATTGCGATAAGTGGAAGCACTGAACGCCGCGTTCCACCGGATCCAAAGTGAAGACAACAGCACTATAAGCTACGGTAAGCCATAAGGAAAGCGCAATCCCCTTGGACCACATGTTTTGTCGAAGGGTCCAGTCGGCTCAAGGCAGTGCGAGACAAAGCGTATCGCAGTGTGCCGAATCGGTCATAGCGCATCACGTGATGAATGCGCTAAAAGTGAGTCAAAAGCCGTGCCTGCACCTAAAGCGGCTGCAAAAGGTAAGACACATAAAATATTACCCAATTAGGAAAATAGAGAGATTACAAAATGTGATCAGTTCTATGAATAGGTAGATGAATTAATCTGCAATGGAGGTTGCGGAACTTTTCTGCTTCCCTTAAACATCAAAATAATGCATCACTTCTCTACATCAATCTCAGGAGAAGTTCTTGAGAAAGACCACGTTCTAGGAGGATCCAGGAGCAGACTAATGTTGACCAACTTTCTTGAAAACGAAATTGGAAAGTCATTTCTTGGAGAGATACTTTGACATGAAGCAACTTTCAGAGTAGTTTTAGAATAAAACCCTACTCTTCAGAAGAGACCAGGGAGTGGACCAGCTTTCGGACGAGATTCTGCTATTGATCCACGAGCCTTCTCGCTTGTTCAGATGGGATTCTGATACCAACACGCTTTTTCAAATAATGTCTGGAGGCTCGCTTCTTCACCAGAGAATTCGGCATTACTTTACTATTCAAGAGAGACTCGGGAGGAAACCCAATTCTAAGAAAAGATTCAGACATGAGTCACTTCTTGAGGAAAGGTTCAGACGTGACTCACTTCTTGAAGAAAGATTCTGATATCGACACACATTGAGAAAGATATTGTGGGGTCATTTCACTTTTCTAGACTGTTGAGGGCAACATTAATGAATTGGTCCACTTTATTGCTACCCGCATAGTAGCCGTCCTCCACTATCCACGGCTCTTCCTTCGTCGGACTCTTTTGCGACAATAATGTACACAGAGCACCGGTCACGAGCAAACCCGGCGGCCGCAGCCCGCAGAACTCTACAGCCTCCGCGAGGCGTCCGAGGGTGGTGCGGATGATCCGCTGGTCCGGACACGATCCCCGTTCAATAATAACGGCCGGTTCCAGCAACGGCCACTGTTTCTGGGTGTGTAGCGCGTCCACAAGCTCGCCGATGCGGTGCAACGCCATGAGGAACACGGTAGTGCGGCTCGCGACGTGTTCCGGCAAGTTTGGCACTGCTCCGCGGCGGCCGGTACCTGTACAGATCAAAACCTGGTCGGCGACATCGCGGTGAGTTGCCGGGATCTGTGCGAGCACCGGCGCCGCGAGAGCCGACGTGATCCCTGGCAACACCAGGGGCACAAAGCCATGACTCGAAAAGAATGCAAATTCCTCGCCGCCGCGTCCGAAAATGTAGGGATCGCCCTGCTTGAGCCGGACCACGCGCTGGCCGCGTTTCAACGCCGCGAGGCCCATATAGAGCAACTCCAGCTGTGCCCGTTCGGCGTTACCGGGGAACTTGCGTGCGATAAAGAGTTCTGTTCGGTGGCGCGGAATGAGGTCTAGCACCTGTTGCGGCACCAACTTGTCGGCGAGAATCAAATCGGCCAGGTATATAGCGTGGAGAGCGCCCACCGTAAGGAGCTGGAGCAGGCCTGGACCGGCACCGACCAATGCGATTGCACCCTGATTAGAGGAAATAGTGGCGGGGTCTGTGTGGGCGGCGTCCATCTCGGCGGCCTCTTGTGCGTACTGCAAGCTCAAATCGTCAAGCGAGATGTGAGCTAGCTTAGCGAGCGGGAAGTACTCTACGATCTGACTGAGCCAGCGAGCTCGTCGCAGTCTTGCATTGTCCGTTGACGGATCAGACGGGTTTTCAGTTGACGGATGGGATGGGTTTTCAGGTGACGGAAGAGATGCTTTTCCAGTTGATAGAATCGATGGGTTTTCAGTTGACGACGGTTTTTTTGTTGACGGATCAGATGTAAACTCGGGCACCAACTTGTTGAAAGATGCGGGAGTGGCGGCGTCCTCATCGTGGTCGCCGACAGGGGCATGCAGCGGCACACCATCTAGCAACTGGATCTGGCGACGGAGCTCGCCTATGCGGGTACATATCTCGTCGATATTTGGAGGGAGCGCAGCAGCAAGCTCGCGGCGAAGGCGCAGGGCCAATTTGCAGCCCTGGCCAGACGTCAGGACGCCGAAGCAAAAGTTGCCCTGCTGGTATGTGGATAGGAGGGTAAAGGTGCACCACTGAGGGGAGTCCGAGGTGTTTATCGGGATACGATTGCGGACACACGTGTGGTATAGCAGTTCCTTGAGGTTGTCGAGCGACAGGGGAAGCACCACAAAGACGCGATCGACAATGCCCTTGACGGCAGACCTTCCAAGAGTCAAGAGTTTGTTGGTAATTTCGTCTGCATTTAACTCTGTTGGCGAGAAAGCCACCTTGTTGTCGTCTATGTACGATTGGAGCTGAGCCGAGTTTGCCAAAGAGGTGTTTAACGACGGAGCAAGGATGATGGGGTATGCGCCGGCGTCCAAGACCTTTTTCACGCGGAGGAAGGACGCGTTGGAGGAGCCTACGATAGCGTGCACTCTATCTTTGCAGTCGATTGAAGCTAGTAGGTTTGACATTTCAAGAGGGGGACAAGAGACATGGTTTGAGGTGGGCTCAGTAGGGGTTTATACTGAGACACCGAGTGAATGACAACATATCACGTGGTCAAGACTTATCGCGCTTAGTCAGCTATCAAAAACGATCGGTGGAGTAATCAACAGTGTTGGTAGAGTCGGACCCAGAGTTGAAAGAAACGTAGGGTAAAGGGGAAATGAAGGGTAAAGTGGCGTCAGCATACTGTTGGTAAAAGCAGCGAGAATGACACGTGTTGATGGGAGACATTAGGTTCAGAGTGAGATGAGGTGGTGCGGAAGCGGATGCTGATGAGATGGCGGAGAGGGTGTCTCGATTCCTCTTATGAGTGGCCAAGCGTACCAAGTTAAGTCACACCGGTGACCAGATCATACTCCGTGTTCACCACTCTGAGGAGAATCTTATCTCCTTGCGACGGTCTGTGGAAGTCTAGTACTCAAAAAAAGACGTTTCCCCACAAATCACATGATTCTTGAAAAACATCATGCCATTTTTTCAGATGCCATCTCACTACACAACCACAGGATGGCCAAGAGACAGCTAGGCATTGGAAAGGCCTCCATTCTGAAGAAACAGCATACAGACAAAGAGGCTGACAATGTCACAGACAAGAAGGCTGACCCTGCCGCAGAAAATGGTAAAACCACAGACACACAGGTATCCACGATCGAACTATGCGAAGACGCCGATCCCGACGACGACCTTGCTCAGCTCTTCGCCCTATGGTCGACCTACCGCAATCTGCCCCGAGACAATATCCTCATGGTCAACGGCGTAGTCCATGAGTGCGACCGCATCTTGCGTGCCTCTCGGGGCGTGGCCCCTACAAAGTCAGAGCCCCCCGTCCTGCGTGTCTCTCCGGAGGCGGCCCCTACAAAGTCAGAGCCCCCCGTCCTGCGTGTCTCTCCGGAGGCGGCCCCTACAAAGCCAGAGTCATCCATTTCGCTTCCCGCAAAGTTCTACGCAGTGTACGGTCTTGCGGTCGCCGAGCTTGCCAAATTCAACACCACCGACCGCGACCTGGTCGGCCAGTACTTTGAGTTGGCGCTTGAGTGGTGCGACTGCGAAAAGTATCCCGCGTGTCCCGACGTGTTGTTCGCGCGCAGTCGCATCGTGGTGAGCCGCATATTGTTGCAATACATGCCGCATATCGATAAAGATTCGACTGTGTCTGATATAAATCCCAACCTCAGTGCCCTCTTGCAGGAAAGCATCGATCTCTACGAGCGTGCAGAGAAGGTCGCAGTCGACACCGACCAATTGGACCTCTTTAACGACGACACATTTGACATTTTGGTAGGGATAAAGGCCGTGCTTGAACGCGCTGAACTGGTCGATGGAGACGATGGTGGCGATCTGGAGTCTGACGATAGCGATGCGGAGGACGAGCGTGCGGTAGACGTTGAGCCGAATCATCCATACTACGATTTGCAGAAATCCCGCAAGTATGCTGATTCATGGTGCACTCTTATCCTTCGGTTCTACCAGCACGTTCAAAATTGTGAATCGAGAAAGGGTGAACGTAAGGTTGAGACGTCGCCGAGTGATTCAAACGGAAATAGTCTGGAGAATGAGAAGAACGCGAAACCGACCGATACATTACAGAGTGGTGACAAGAAACTGCTCTTGCACGTCGTAGCAATACAGATCGCCAAGGGGTTTCTTGAGATTGCACGGCCGTCCATTGACATTTACAGTGCGTTAGAGTACGATGAAGATTTCCAGGACCAGGAGCAGATTGAGGGCACGAGCAAGGACCAGGCGCATGCGCGCGCCAGCAAACTCGTATCCAATGCGTTGGAATACGCCAAGACCGTGGAGGGCACCGACGACCCGGACGCGTGGCTCGTGAGCGGCGACGCCCACGTCTCCATGGGCAACTTGTTCCCGGTGGACAGCACGGAACAGGAGGAGCACTATCAGATGGCCCGGGCCCAGTTCACCAAGCTCAACAATGTGACGAACGGGAAGTATGCCGAGGTGCTACAGTCATTGGCATGAGGGTGATGAGGTGCTACAGTCATTGGCATGAACGGCGGAGGAGCCATTGGGGTGGGGAAAAAACCACTTTACCTAATCGGGACAAGACCACCATGTGTGACGTCATGGGGAAGGAGAGAAGAAAAAGCCGGTAACGGTTATCGTGCATATAGCACGGGCACATGGCGTTTTGCCGCTGCTACAGCTGCTGTGGGGCCCGCGGCATTTAGGCGACTACGAACAGACAACAAAAAGGACACATGGATTACGGTATTTATGGGAATGGATGTGCGTAGACACTGAGATTAGAGTACCGCCCACGTAACGAGTAGATCAAGTATTGATGGTGCTTAGGTATTGATGGTGCTTAGGTATTGATGGTGGTAAGTGATGGTGGTAAGTGATGGTGGTGAGTGATGGTGCTCAAGTATTGATGGTGCTTTCCTGTTTCAACTTTACGGCATTGCGCATGTGAGCGCTATCCTTACACTGCTGCAAGCCCACGCAGTGGTGGTTTTCCATGAGCCTGTGCTGGGCGCAAAAGGAGGAGTGGCAGCCGGAGCAGTCGCCGACCATGCGGAGCGGCGCCGAGGAGCACTTTAGCATGGCGCAGCGGGCCCTTTTCGGGCGCTTGGGACGGGGCAGGGCCTCCATCAAGATGAGCGCGGTGTCGTTTTGAACGCCCGCGGCGTCAAGGGTCAGGTCGGGCGGCGATAGACGGCGGCCATTATGGATGAGCTTGAAGGGGGAGGGGAGGTTGGGGTGGTCAGCGCATAGACGCACGAGCTCTGAGACGGTCATGAGAGGCGAGGCGGTGACGGTGAAGGACGACTCCGTGGAGGTGCGGACGGTGATGAGCATGGCGGTGGGAGTGAAAAGAGACTGGCGAGGGCAAACCACGGGAAGACGGGCCAGTTTTGGGCGCTATCTGCAAAATAAGTTCAGTCACGAGCCTGACTCCGACACCCACCCCCGTCCTCCTCGGCTGCTGGTGATAGACCCCAATGCAGGACACGGCCGTGATTGCAGGCTGCACGTGATATTTACGGGCTCCCAGGTGCTTATGTAAAGGGGTCGGAGCCGCCCAGTGTGGTGCAGCAATTTCGCAGGTGTACTTAAAAATAGCCGCCCTTTGAGAAGCGCCCTCTGAGAAGCCGGCACCGGTCTCATCACTGACTCCTGACTTGCGAGTGAGGTGGAGACGGCGGCGTGCTGATGTGAGCGTGCACTAGAACAAGTTTACATGAAACACTCTTATCCGGACAAGGGATGCTGAGGGGCCGCTCATTCCCGGGCGACACCGCCTGCATCTAGAACAGGCTCGGCAACACCACTTTTCCCGAGTGCAGTTTCCGTCCGGAATTGGCGGCCGGCCGGCGCCGTATTTTTCTCTGCGACTCAACCTTCTTGCACTTATGCCCGACATTCCGTTTCTCGGCCCCACGCCCGAGAATGCACTGCAATCTCGTTGCCACCACTGTTTCGTGATCAGTGGTAATCCGATTTACGACTAGTTTCGGTTGGTAGTATGCTCGGTATACCAGAGTACTAGTCGTGTAACTCGACGTCAGCGTTGTATTGTTAGCGGTCATTTACTTCCCAACCTGTATTTCTTGGTACTGGCGGGCACTTTATAGTGGCGAAGTGGCAAAGTAGGTTGTAGTTTGTAAAGACTCCTACACGTATTCTGCTCTTGACGCCTTATGCCTGCTCTCGACGCCTTATGCCTGCTTGACCCGCTCATCGATTGAAATGCACGTCGTGCCCACTGTCTGAACATCTCACCAAGTACAATATCTACAAGTAAAAATATCTACGGGTAACAATATCTACGAGTGACAATATCGCCATCCACATCACTAGACTTTATCATCGTCCACATCACTAGACATTATCACCATCCAGACCACTAGACATTATTACTATTCAAGCAGTAGACGTTATTACCATCAAGATCACTAGGCGTTATTACCATTTCGACCACTAGACGTAATATTACCATCTCGACCACTAGACGTAATATTACCATCCGAGTCACTGGGCATTCTAACCACCGCGAAACACTAGACACTAATACACTTCCCAGAACACTGGACACACTTCCAAACCACTAATCTTCGTCCGCGGGAGCCTGGTCCTTTAGTATGTTCAATACACTACCAAACTTCCAAACCACTAATCCTCGCCCGCGGGTCCTCGTCCCTTACTATTTTCAATACACTGCCAAACTTCCAAACCACTAATCCTCGCCCGCGGGTCCTCGTCCCTTACTATTTTCAATACACTGCCAAACTTCCAAACCACTAATCCTCGCCCGCGGGAACCTCGTCCTTTAGTATTTTCAATAGCTTTAGCCTCAACTCGGTCCGGTCGTCCCCCCTCAACGTATCCTTCACAAACGTGGCCTCGCAGCTCAACTGCACCATCACAAGCGCGCCGCGAAGCACGCCGCACAAGATCTGCGAGTACCATAGCCCGTTCGTGATGGCGTTCTGCGGGAGCTCGACAAACTCTGTGAGCGGGTTCGGGTCGGGAAGCACTAGCGTGCACGCCTTGCCGTCCCCCAGCCAGTTCTCCACCGTCGGCTGGATGTTGAGAAACATCTTGAACCCCACCTTGGCCACAATCTCGGCCGTCTCCTTCAACAGCAGGCACCGCATGGCCCCGGTTTTCGCAAGAAACTCCTCAACAAGCCGCACCCCGATGTTGTAGCCCATCGTGTCGAGCTGCGCGTTCACGAGCGCATAGTTGTTGTTGTAGTCGCGGCAGAGCTGGGCCACCATCAGGCCATACGTCAAGGTAAATAGCTCCGAGTTCTGCAGGTTAGTATCAGCAGGCGCACAAGCGGTGGGCTACGCAAGAGAACGTACGATCTTCTCCACGTGGTTCTTCCAGATATCATCCCCCGATCGTGACAGTGACATTTGCGGTGGATCGTGTTTGGTAGCTGCCTTTTTTCGTCAGGGTGCAGGCATGATTAGATGACAACTGCCCTTTTAGTGTGCATCGTCTCAAAACTATTCGCGTTCCCACAAGTCTCACAGGCCAAGTCATGTAGTGCAAAGCGATACTCATGAGAGTGGCTGGACGCAGCTCGCAACATGTCGTGGCGAAAAGTATTCAAAAACAATACTGCCTCTGCCTTAAGAGTCCCCTTTCTTGAGGACATGATTCGTGAAATTCGTGTCATGCAAGATCCATCCCACCGTGTTCCTTGTGTTATTCAATTGAAAGGCTCTACAAATTCTTCAGTTCACTCCTTGAGGTACGTGTCCCGTAATACGACTCGACTGGTCTCCCGGGTGTTTCCTATGATAAAACGGACTACGGAATCCAAGGACACATGTCCAGGTCTAGGGATACAGGTTCCGCGCTAGAGATTTGCAGCCGGCTCATGGAAGATTGAGAGGTTCTGGGTGTCGTTTCATGTTTATGAATTAGTCCGTGGTGCCCCTTCCTAGCAGGGGAGAAGGAAATTGGTCAATGGCCTAGGCGTGGTGCCGTCAACTGCTGAGCTTGGGCGCGTGACCCGATCAAAGCACTCATTCGCTACTACCATATCCATGTCATATCTCAAAAAGTGCTCCTGGCATTGAGCCCGGTACTGGGATGGCCTTTTAGAGTGCGTTTTCACCGTCAATTAAAGCCTACGCATACCTGATGCTGAGCCATAATATTTTCCTCTGACGCCAACTGTGCCTCTCGTTTCTCGCAACGTCAATGCTATCCTGGCTGTATGCCCTACGCACAGCCAGTTGCCATCTCACATGCGGCTCGCGACTTCCCCCCTCTACCTGTTTCCGCTGCGATTGATGCCAGCACTATACAAGATTCAATCTTCAAACACACATTTAAAATACAGACATAAAAAATTCAAACGACTTCACCGGGGTGACTGGATACATGATTACCATTTCCAGCTTCCAGCGCTTCCGCCATAACTGCCGGTGCCGCCACTGCCTGGTACATAGCCGTTGTGCCCGCCATAACTGCCGGCGCCGCCACTGCCTTGGAAATAGCCGTTGTGCCCGCCATGTCCGTTGTGCCAGCCATGTCCGCCATAACTGCCGGTACCGCCGCTGCTGTACCCGCTTCCAGCATTATTGTTGCCCCGGTTCCAAGCATCGGGATGCGCATGATAATTCCTGTAGTCGTTGGACTTTGCACCGTAAAAGCCCCCGCCTCCGTACGACCCTCTCTTGGACAAGTCAACGTCTTCATTGTCTGCGGCAGCAGATGCACTGCTTCCGCCCGTAGGTGCGGAGATGATACAGGCCAAAAGTGGAGCAATGCTGAGAATAGTGGAGATGAAGCTAGTAGAAACCATATTGAGATATAGTGAGATGATTGGGATGAAAAGGGCGGGCCAACGCGCGTCCCTTTATACCTTGAATTGCGAAACCTTGACCACTAGTTTAGCTGAATGCGCCTTATCCCTTGTGTAGAAGGGGATGAGGGCACGGGGCGCAGTCTTTAGAATTCACACTGAATATGAAGTAAACGGGAATGTAGGGCGCAGTCAATAGATTTCTCGCGGAATGTGATTTATAGTTGCTCTAGATTTCATGTTCACAGAACTGGAATGCAGGGCGCAGGCGTTAGTTTTCACGCTGGATACGAAGTGAGCGGAAATGTAGGGCGCAGTCGGTAGATTTCTCAAAAAATGTGATTTATAGTTTGCTCTAGATTTCATGTTCACAGAACGGGAATGTAGGGCGCAGTCTTCAAACTTCCCACGAACCTTGATCTGACGACAATTTGAAGGCGCGGGCGGGTCGCCCTGCGCGGCACTGTGCGCAGGAGCATTCTAATCTAGTCACTTGATCAACGTGTTGTTCCTTCCACTTGATTCAGAATATGGTTCACAATATTGTACGGACTATGTGTGTGCACTGCGTTGCGTTAGCGGCCAGTGAAAAGGCCGTAGAGAGAGTTCCAATGGGTATTTACTTCCGCAAGTTCTGAGGAAGCTAGCCCATGTGATGCTGTGGAAACCTAGGCGTGTTTTCAAGACGGCGTTCGGCAGCCTCGCTGCAAAGTTCTGGTGCGATGGAGGAATCATCAATAGTATAGAATTCACATGAGACTAACATTATATTAATATTAAATAGAAACACGCCACGAGAACGGTGGCATGCGGTCAGACATGATCCGTAGAGGGGCACGTCCGTTAGAAGCTTGAACGAAACATTATTGATCGGGTAAAGACGTGACGCGATTCATTGCTTTTTCGATCAAACGGCCTTTTTCGGTCAAACGGCCTTCCTTTTCAGTCAGCGTTTCTCTTCAGTCAACCTTTTCCTTGTCAGAGCCAGCCAATTCCTTGTCGGAGCCAGCCAATTCCCTGTCAGAGCCAGCCAATTCCCTGTCAGAGCCAGCCAATTCCCTGTCAGAGCCAGCCAATTCCCTGTCAGAGCCGGCCTTTTCATTCTCAGTATCGGACGCCGAGGCGCTCGTCACCACCACGCGCGGTCCGCGCCGGTTGGCGAGGAACTCTTTATACTTTTGCAAGGTGATGCGGTCCTGCATGCTGCGGTACTCCTGGGCGAACACGTACTCTGAGCGCATGTACTTGTCCCAAAAGGTGAAGAACGGCTGGGAAAAGTTGTGCTTGATGCCCCAGTGCTGGTGGTGGATGTCGTGGTAGACCAGGTTGTTGGGGAAGATGAGCTGGAAGGGGTCGTAGGGGAGGCGGTAGCCGCAGTGGTCGTCGACGGTCTTCATGGTGGCAAAGACAAAGAGGAGGAGCTGCTCGCGGGGCGAGAGGCGGGTGGCGATGGCGGCGATGCCGGTGCCGAGGGTGTCGAGAAGGAAGCCCTCAACGGGGTCGTTGTAGAGGGCGCCGTAGGCGTAGGGCACGTACAAGCGGTGGTGGCGGGAGTGGAAGCGGCGGTAGAGGGCCTTGTTGACGTGCATGAGGCGGTGGAGCCAGAACTGCCAGGTGTCGATGATGGTCATGGCGACGGAGAGGCGCAACAAGGGCCAGGCGAAGGCGTAGGCGTAGTAGAGGAGCGCGTCCGGGATGGCGGCGGGGACCCAGGGGGAGTGGCGGATGCGCCATAGGGAGTTGAGCTCGTAGCCGGTGCGGGGCGGCTTGTCAAAGCGAAAGACCACGAGGCCAAAGATGGTCTGGATGAGGTGCTGGAAGAGCACGTCCTGGAAGACGCTGCGGGCGGACGCCTTGTTGCGGGACCGTTCCTCCTCCAGGGGATGGATGCGGTACTTTTCGGCCAAGCAGTAGACGTCTATGATGTGGAACATTAGCGAGTAGAGCCAGTACGCGACGACGGGGGCGACGATGGCGAGCACGCCATCGGGGACGGAGGCCAAGAGGTCTGGGCGCGGGACGAGCGATATCGGGGGGGCGCGCGGAGCGTTGATGAGGAGCAGGAGGTTCTGGGGGGGCGTGAGCAGAAGAGTGTCCATGGCAGGGGTGGTGGTATGGTAGAGAGAGGTGGTGGTATGTTAGAGAGAGGTGGTGGTATGTTAGAGAGAGGTGGTGGTATATTAAAGGAAGGGGAGGTAGAAGGACTGGAGGAATGCGGGTGGCAAAGCGAGGGCACGGACGAGGGAGATATAGTCGGGCCAGAAGCAGCGTGAAGAAGCAGTCCGGTCACCCAGTACAAAAGAAACGGCAAGCTGTGATACAGGTGAGGTGTGCACGAGTCAGGCGTGCGGGCCAGGCGTGCGAATCAGGTGGAACGACTTTGGGCAGTGGCGATTAGTCAGTGTGTACAGGCCCAGAAAGGCGCGGGTGATCCAGGGCCGCGCAGCCAGAATGCAGGCGGCGGCGGCGGGAATTCCCGCACACAGGAACGGTGGGCTGATTCCAGTGGGCCCATCCACACTGCCCATGGGCATGCGATGCGCGACTGGAACGCTCTTCGCCAGGTAGTCGCGGGGAGCCAGGGGTCCATACCACCCTTGTTGGAGATGAGCATCGGAGTTGTCTCTGCAGAGCGGAAAAAAGGTGTTCTAGACACACGCACGTGCGTGCTTGTCGCACTCCCTGACACTGCTGGCCCCTACGCGTCCTTCGACACTGTTCCGAGTCATCGCTAGGCCCTGGCGTCCTTTACGGTCAATACACGTGCTTTGATCCAAAGTGTTCTGATCTGTTACGGCGATGTCTCCTAAGCGGCACCTGTTTGCGGAACCACTCTACCTGCACTGACCCCTTGTGCCCGCCCCTGCGACTGCATCGTGCCCATCACCCCTGTTCCGCCACTAGTACCGTGCGGTTGGCGGGCTGCTCGTATTCACCAGGCCGTCTCTTTCCTCTTCTGTGGCGTCACGTCTTTTCCTCTCCTGCTGCGTCACGTCTTTTCCACCCTCCACCGTCTCCCCGCGAGTACCGCAGCTACCAGTAGCATCTTGAACGTGACCCCCCTTCACATCGGATGCAAATCCACATCTATGCACACCGCGGGCGTCCGATCTGCAGGGGGCGCCGCAACACTGCCTGTGGCACATCGCCTAATTAGGGGGTGCATCGCGTCCGCTTATTCCGCCCAATCGGTGGATACAGTCGGCTTGTTCCGCCGCACGCTCGCTGGATACAGTCGGCTTAATCCGCCCAATCGCTAAATACAGTCGGCTTGCTCCGCCGCACGCTCGACGCGGGGGCACATGGCACTATGCACACACGCATGCATCGCACCACGTGTTGTCTCTGCACTCGCTCAGCCCGTGTGCGCCATATCACCGCCCGCCGGGTTACCCATTCTCTACCAATCTCACTGGTACCTCTAATCCGTACGCAATCACGTGATACCACCTCTGGTGTAGCGGACCGACGCCTACTCATCACTGCCTCCACCTTTACCCCATCCGGCTCTCTACCTGACGACCACTCCCTCGCAACCACCGCTTTGTCACTTTTAAAGGGGCTTGCTTCACCAATTATGCACCGTGCCTGAACTCGTGCCACTTTTTTACGAGCATCTGCATGACGCACTTTCTCATCTCATCTCCTGACGACCTCACGCGGCTGCAAAATTAACCTCTTTCACCCCACAAGATCTGCACTCTCCGTCTGGCCGGCCCATCCCCTGTTCTCCCTTCTAACCGCACTATAAAGGCGTCGGGCCCCCACCTCCCTGCTCACCATTTCCTCGCCACCCTCTCCGCTCAGCATTCTCCTCAGCAACGGTAATGTCCATTGCTTCTCAATCCACCTCCTGCGTCTGCCCCGGCCCAGATGACTTTTCTGACGTGATCGCGCCCACGCTTTCCGTCAGCGCGTCTGTCCCGGTCCCGTCCATTTTCCCGCACAAGGACCATCCCACCCCGCCCCAGGGCTGTGCCTTTGGCCCCGCAGACGCTCCCGTCCCCACCAACAACTTTTACAACAACTTGGCCGACGGCGACCAGACCGCGCCCATCTGGACGCTCCCCTACTCGCTCTGGCTCGCGCGCGACCCCGGCGCCCTCTTTGGCTTGTGCGCGAACCACACCACCGCCGCCCAGCGCGTCTACGGCCCGGACCCCAACCTGGACCAGGCCCAGTACTTTTTCAGCCCGCCCCGCATCAAGCTGTGGGTCTTCTCGGGCACCACCGTCGGCACCGACTGGAAGTTGACCCTCGCAAACCTCTCCTCCCTCTCGGCCGACGCCGTTCTCCGAGGGCCGGCCGACGCGAGCGGCACCATCACCTTGCCCCTCGCTCAGGGCATGCCCTTTGTCACCGCCCGCTACGCGGGCCAGACCCCGCTCCTCGACCTGGCGGTCGGCATCCGCGACTTTGTCGTCCTGGGCGAAATCAAGCCGGGCGTCACAAAGTACGCCGTCACCCTCTACGACGGCGTCCAGTGGATGGTCTACGCCCTCCACGGAACCCTCGACCGCCAGCAGTCCCGCTTGGTGGGCTCGTCGCCCAATATGACGGTCCAGGTCGCACGCATGCCTCCGTCCCAGAGCGCGGCCGCAGAGCCGCTCTACGACAAGGCCGCCGGCCTGTTTGCCCGCAAGGTCGTGCTCGCGGCGTCCGTGAAGGGCTCCTCCGGCACCTACAGGCTCCGCTACTCCTTTGCCAGCGAAATCGCGCAGGCCGCGCCCCAGCCCTTGGTGTTCGCCTTGCCCCACCACCAGCAGGCCGCGTCCGCCTCCTTCCAGGCGGCGGCAACCGACTTGTGCCTCGACTCGCCCACCAAGGGCGTGATGCGCGCTTACGCCTCTGGCACGATCGAGTGTGTCGAGCCCGACATCCCCGTGGCCATCGCCTTCGACCCCTGGGCCCTGTTCGCGA
>JAKTSS010000064.1:0-41410 GCA_030580355.1 Debaryomycetaceae sp. yHKB357 | reverse complement strand
TTCGCACCGAGTCGTGAGATTCGCGCCGAGTGGGGAGATTCGCACCGAGTCGTGAGATTCGCGCCGAGTGGGGAGATTCATTGGCTCGTGTTTATACCAAAAACCTGGTAGAACCTGGGCATGATTTTCGCGACGCTGGATACTATTTATTAGATCCTATTTACTGGATCTTGCTCTTCGGCTCATGTGTATACCGAAAAATCGGTAGAACCTGAACATGGTTTTCCAGTCACTGGATCCTGTTCACTGAATCCGATTTATTGGATCATACTCTTTGGCTCATGCTTATATCAAAAAGTCAGTACCGTGTGGGGAGAATCACACCGAGTGGGGAGATTCACGCCGAGCCGTGAGATCCGCGCCGAGTCGTGAGGTTCGCGCCGAGTCCTGAGGTTCGCGCCGAGTTTCGAGGTTCGCGCCGAGCCCTGAGGTTCGCGCCGAGTTGTGAGGTTCGCGCCGAGTTGTGAGGTTCGCACCGAGTCGTGAGATTCGCTCCGAGTCGTCGTGAGGTTCGCTCCGAGTCGTGAGATTCGCTCCGAGTCGTCGTGAGGTTCACACGGAGTCGTGAGATTCGCTCCGAGTCGTCGTGAGATTCGCGCCGAGTCGTGAGCTTCGCGCCGAGTCGTGAGGTTCGCTCCGAGTCGTGAGATTCACACCGAGTCGTGAGATTCGCTCCGAGTCGTGAGATTCGCGCCGACGCGTGGGATTCGCGTCGAGTTCACACCGAGTCGTGAAATTCGAGTCGTGAGATTCGCACCGAGTCGTGAGGTTCCCATCGAGTTCGCACGGAGCTGTGAAATTCGCGCCGAGTCGTGAGGTTCGCACCGAGTCGTGAGGTTCACACGGAGTCGTGAGGTTCGCACTGTGTGGGGAGAGCCGTACGGAGTCGTGAGGTTCGCACCGCGTCAGTATAGTCCGCCATGATTGCGTAAAGATACCATACGCGGGGCTAAAAAAAACTCAAAAAAATGACATGTTCCAATTAGCATTTACCTTTGAGGGCTCCTGCCAGCAGAACCCTCATCGTTCAAGGACAGAGTCGAATATACATCCAGGAGATGCACCCTCAGGTTTGTGCCAACATTAGGGTATAATTATTTATCGTTTTATCTAGAGTGGTCCGTATTAAAATATGGGCACTAATCGTTTTAGGAGGGCTAGTACGAATTCATCTTGAAATTCCAACCGCGAATCAGGCAGCACGGTAGCGGCGATGAGCTCACTCAAGCTTCCTGCTCGCACGGTCCGTTTCCTCTCCCAACTACGTCCTCTAGCACAGAAACGTGTCTCTCCATCACATAGCGACCCTTCGCCCCTAAATCCCCAGCCCGCGCCCACGAATCCCCGCGTCAAGGCCAATGCCGAATTGTTACAGAAATACTATACCCCCGAGCTTCTCCAGAGCATTCAGATCGCAGAGTCCGTGGTCAATCCGCGCCAGCTCTGGCGACTCCAGACCTCGGGCGACAGGTTCCGTGCCATGGTGCCGCCCTCAAACCCCAACTCCGATTACTCTACTACCGATCCCAAGTGGGATGAGCCGGTAGTGTTCCCGAACCAGGCCCCGGGGAAGGCGCCCTACCCGCCAATTCCCGACCGCCACGCCTCAGATGAGCGGGGGTTGAGTTTGCGGTTTATTACCGACACCAAAACTCGAGACAGGCGGTCCGGCACCCCGCTGCGCAAAGAGGTGGCGGAGGGATTGGCGCGGCTTACCGGATTGGACCTGCAGTACATCTCGAACTTGTACGTGCGGCCGATAGTGATGAAGCGAGTGTCGCTTAAAACGTCCAAGGGCAACATCCCCAATTTCTTTGTGATGACGGTGGTGGGAGACCGCCGGGGCACCATTGGGTTGGGGATCGGCAAGTCGCGAGACGGGATCCGGGTGGCGGCGGTCAAGGCCCACTGGAACGCCGTCAAGAACTTGACGGCGATTCCGCGGTACGACGAGCGCACGATTGTGGGCGATATCGAGTACAAGTACCATGCGGTGAAGCTCTTTATGCGGTCTGCGCCTGCGGGGTTCGGGCTCCGGGTGAACCCCAACATATTTGAGGTGTGCCAGGCCGCCGGGATCAAGGACTTGCGGGGGAAGATCTACAGGTCGCGCAACCCGGTGCTCGTGGTGAAGGGGTTCATTGAGGCGTTGACGAAGCAGCAGCTGATTCCCGAACTAGCCGCTGGCCGCGGCAAGAAGATTGTTGATTTGCGGCGTGTGTACTACTCGGCGTAGCGTGTTTTGTGGTCTGTAGGGATATGTTTGTCAGTTGGAAAGTGATGTGATGATCGGACCTAAGGACATGTGGAGTAATTAGCCAATCATCTAGTCTGTATATACTCAGCAATCATCTAGTCTGTATATACTCAGCAATCATCTAGTCCATATAGATACCAAACACCCAATCACCTACTACTAGACCGCGTACCCAAGGCCTGATCCGATCTGCCACACCCGGACCGCAATACTAGCGTCTGTACGATATATTTTTTCCGGCATCCCCACTTTTCCCGGCTACTTCTGGAATTCTCTGGCGCAGCCGCCCGTTCTCATCAGCGTGCCATGGTTGTTGACTCCACGTACTACGATCTCCTTGGCGTGGGCACCGCCGCCTCCAGCCTCGACATCAAGAAGGCCTATCGCAGGGCCGCCGTCAAGCTTCACCCGGATAAAAACCCCAACGATCCCGATGCCGCCGCCCGGTTCCAGGAGGTGGGCCACGCGTACCAGGTCTTGAGCGACGACCAGCTACGCGCGGCGTACGACGCGCACGGCGCCCTGATGTCCGTCCCCAACGCCGGCTTTGAGGAGCCCGGCGAGTTCTTCTCGGCTATATTCGGGGGCGACGCCTTCAAGTCGTGGATAGGCGAGCTCTCGCTCTTGCTGGAGCTCTCCAAAGCTGCCGCCGCCGAGTCGGGGCAGAAGGCCGATATGGACTCACGCAGAATTGAGAGCGGCTCGGACGAAAAGAGCCCCGAGCGAGACGCACAGCTCCGCCAGGAAAAGCGCGCTGCCCTCGATGAGCTCGCTGAGACGTTGATCCGCCGCATCTCCATCTTTTCAGAGTCCGATATGAAACAAGACGTGGCCAATGCCTTCCAGGAAATCATCAAGTACGATGCCGAGACGTTAAAGATGGAGAGTTTCGGGCTACAAATTCTACACACCATCGGCGCCATCTACAAATCCAAGGCCAAGATCTTCCTCAAGAACCAGACCATGTTCGGATGGGGCGGAATATGGTCGCTGGTCAAGGATAAAGGACTGTTGGTGAAAGACACGTTCAGCGCCGTATCCTCGGCCCTCGATGCGCAAAAGACCATGCTGGAGTATGCAAAGATGCAGGAGGACGTGGCGTACCACGATAATAAGGACGCCAATCCGCCCGCAGAGCGTCCTGTAGAAAGCGAACCTGCTGCGGCTGCGGCTGCTGCAGATACAACAAAGGCAGAGGTGGAGAAAATCCCTCCGCGGCACACCCCGGAGGAGCTTGCCGAAATGGAAAAGTACGTCACAGGAAAGATATTGGGCGCAGCGTGGCTGGCGTGCAAATACGAGATACAGAGCACAGCGCGGGCCGTGTGCGACCGCATCCTCGACGACCCGACCGTGCCGCAGCAGGTGCGGATAAATCGCGCCAAAGCAATACACTTGGTGGGAGAGGTGTTCGCCAACAGTTGTCGGACCGCCGCCGAGGACGAGGAGGCGCGTATTTTCGAAGAGCTCGTAGCAGAGTCCAGCAAGAAACGGACGCGCAAAAGAGAGCACACTTCGGAGACCGCGTAAAGTTACTTGAGGAATTTCAATCAAACACTAATTATTTTGATAAAAACTCATACAGAAATGTGTAATGTGTTTTTTAATTCCTGCTACGAACGTCAGTAGCTTCATCTGGCTCATCAAGACACGCCCTGCCACTGCCTATCAAAACAGTATCTCTATAAAAGAATTATGAAAAGTTGATCATTCGGATACGAGAAACATCCGTACCGCAATATTATCTTGGAAGGATTCGATAGGTAGCGGTGGAAGCGACGCCGAGTGCACCAGTCGGTAGACTTGACCACTCGCAAGTGCTCAGCCAATATTTTCAAGCGTTAATGTAAGTGAGACATGTCGTCGCGAAGAAACCCTTCCCTCTCTTTCTTTTTGGGCAAAGGGCCTGCTTTGCGTACGATGACTAAGCAATGGCTCGATCCAACAAAACCTCAAAACTTGGTCGATCCCAGCGCGAACTCTACAACACCATGGCCTCGTCCGCACAGCACGCCGGGCGGTTTGCCCGCTTCATGCAGTCAGAGACCGGTCCGCGCACAGTGCATTTCTGGGCCCCTGTGTTGAAATGGCTGCTTGTGGTGGCAGGGTTGAGCGACTTGCAGCGGCCCGTGGAAAAGATCAGCGGGACGCAGCAGGTGGCGCTCTTCGCCACGGGCGCGATATGGACGCGCTGGGCTGGTTTCGCGATCAAGCCGCGAAATCCCATGTTGGCGAGCGTCAACTTTTTCCTCGCGGGCGTGGCCGGGTACCAGATCTCGCGCATCATCCGCTACCGAAGTGCCCAGGGCGACTCGCCCGCCCAGATCGCCAGCTACATCGCTAGCGGCAGCAAATCTTGAGAAAGGACATGTTTTCGGTTGTGTTGTTTCTTTCGCTCTCTGTATACCCCGTCTCTGTATACTCCGTCTCTGTATACTCTATATATTCCCGATGGTAAGAATGTTATTTTACTGTATAGGATATTGCCTGGCCTCACTTAGATGCTAGCTATTTCTCACTCATGTTGACATCACCGTCTTCAGGATCGTTGGGGCTTTTATCTCGTGATTGTGTCTCCGAGTCCGTGTCTTGACGTGATTTCGAGCCCATTTCTTGACGCAGCTTCGAGCCCGTGTCTTGACGCAGCTTCGAGCCCATTTCTCGACGCAGCTCTGAATCCGCCCCCTGACCGCGATCCCCCAGGTCCATTTCCTGGTCGTCACTGTGATTCACACTGTCACTATCACTGTCTCCTTCAGTATCGCTGGCATCCATATCCATATCATCGCCGTACCTACCAGAGCCTGCTGGCACTGTCCCGCCCTGTTGATGCTCCTTCACAGCTGCAATTTCCACGGCGACTCTCTGAAAGTCACGGTCGATAAAGGACGCGACCGATTCACGGTGACGCCGCCAGTTGTCTCGTTCGTCGCACACGCGCTGTCTTAGAACGTTCAATATGCCGCACTGCACTCTATACTTTGTGCGTAGACGCGCTTCGATCGCGATGAGCAGCACGAAATCAATGTC
The DNA here is from genome assembly GCA_030580355.1 of Debaryomycetaceae sp. yHKB357. Taxonomy (NCBI): domain Eukaryota; kingdom Fungi; phylum Ascomycota; class Pichiomycetes; order Serinales; family Debaryomycetaceae; species Debaryomycetaceae sp. yHKB357. The sequence goes on along the minus strand of JAKTSS010000064.1, from coordinate 36,123 downwards.
TAGATCGATGATACTCAGCGGCGAAGGTAATAATTGGGCAAGAGACACCAGGAAGGGGCGTTTCCCGTTTTCGTCTACTCTGACTCGATCCAGCAAAGCCTTGTTATTGAAATGCTCGATAGCTTGAGCCAGGACGCGAAACTGGGGCATTTTCATATCGCGTACTAGAGTAGAGATTTCGCGCTGCTGGAGATCGCGGTCCTCGGACGCACGGCGACAGCGTAGAAGCAGAAGATTGTATTGCACGGCCATTTCCGCGGTGTCTGAGTTGGGGCAGGAGAAAGACGACGAAAGCGTTTGGATCTGGGAATGCATGCGGCGAATATGGGCCGAATCGAGAACAGTTTGACGCCGGAGTTCGTGGAGTGAGCGTGGACTCTTTGGTTTTGAGGGTGCACCGGCGGCCACTAGTTGCACTGCTTCAAGCAACGCGTCCGCGGAAACACAGTCATTCTTGCATTGGGAGACGATTTCATCAATGTCGTCCGCAATCTTCATACAAGTAGTGCTTGCAATTCTGGACTCTGATTTATCGTTTGGTGATGTGATGGACTATATGCAGGTAACACCACTATACACAGGATATTGTATACAGTACACATATCGCCTATATACACTACTGTGATCCCCACACTTCACCCGCGCAGACTCTTCTCGGACCCACTCCTGCCACATAAATGCAATTAGATACATTACGCGCCGAGCTCTCCACATCCGCTCGCGAACTCTTGGAATTGCAGCTAGTCAGCGCGGCAAAATGGTGTGCTGAAGCCGCCGACGGCCTCTTGCCGGCCTCTCCCTCGAACAACTCCGCCGCTTTCCAGCTACTAAACGACTTGTTTGCCGATCTGCCTCCGGTAGCGGCAGCCGCCACGGCCTCTCCACATCTCCCGCAAGACGAGATCAAGGTCCTTGTCGCCAGATCTTACTTTGCCAACGCCGAGTTTGAGCGTGCCGCCAAGGCTCTTGAACCCTGCTCAGGGCCCAACGCCCTATTCCTTCGGCTCTACGCTATGCTCATCAGCATCGACAAGAAGGCTACAGAGGAGACCGACGGCCTGGTGAACTTGGCCATGTTCGCCGAAAATAACGGTAATGTCGGCGATATGGTGGGCCCCCTCAATACCCGCCTCTCCCGCATCATCAAGGAAGCTCTGCTGTACCAGGACTCGCATCAAAACGACCCTTCTCCTCACCTAGACTACCTCTTGGGAGTAGTCTACAATAAAAAAAAAAAGTACCGCTTGGCAGAATCGAGCCTCACCCAGTCTCTTTCCCTCTACCCCTTGAACTGGCTGTGCTGGCAAGAGTTGATTCACTCCTTCCAGCATGCAGATGAAGCCCTAGCTTGCGCCGAGAAAATTCGCGCCTCCTTTGCCAAAAAGTCGCACCAACACCGTTTAATGTCTCTCTTTTTTTCAGTGGTGGTCCAGCAGGAATTCTACCAGCAACTGCCCCAATTATCAGGGTCCCTCGTCAACCTTGAACAGTTGTTCCCCAAATTCACCTTTGTAAAAGTACAACAATTCCTCGCGGCGTACCATAATCTCGACTATTTCCGCGCCGAAACCATTTTCGATGCGATTCTCGCGCAGGACCCCTTGCGGCTCGACGACCTCGATACCTATTCCAACATGCTCTACGTTATGGAAAAGCGCCAAAAGTTATCATTCTTGGCGCAGCTAGCTACTCAATTGGATAAATTCCGGCCGGAAACGTGCTGCATTGTGGCAAACTACCACTCCATAAAGTGCGAACACGAAAAGGCCATCATGTACTATAAGCGCGCCCTTACTTTGAACAAAAATTGTCTTTCGGCATGGACCTTGATGGGACACGAGTTTGTCGAGCTCAAAAACTCACACGCAGCCATCGAGTCGTATCGCCGCGCCATCGACACCAACCTGCGCGATTTCCGCGCATGGTACGGCTTGGGCCAGGCATACGAAGTGTTGGACATGCAGCTATACGCCTTATACTACTACCAGCGCGCCACCTGCCTCCAGCCCTTGGACAAGCGCATGTGGCAGGCCATCGGCAACTGCTACGAAAAGATTGGCAAGCCGGTGGAGGCCATCAGGTCCCTCGAGAAAGTGTTGACAATCGATTCCAGCGCCGGCCGCAGTACCGATCCGCGCGTCTACTACCGTCTCGCCATCTTATCGGAAAAGGTTCTGCCGCTGCAGGGGCTGCGACCCCTGAAAACACAACGGTACATGCAATTGTGCCTCGATATGGAACCGGAATACGGTACCGGCACCGAAACCGCAAAGGCCCGGCTCTGGCTCGCCCAGCGGGCCTTGAACAATATGCAGTTTGCAGAGGCCTACGAGTTGGCCAAGGATTTCAACCATTCCAACGCCCACGATATCGAAGAGGCACGCTCAATTGCGAGAGGTGCTCGCAGCCGCATGTGATGATTAAGGTTCTCGTATTGCCATTGATAATAGTATAAACGCATGCAAAAAAATGCATGTGACGGTTCTTGTTCTCGTTTCGCTATTGATGATATTAAAGAGGCGTGTAATAATGTGTACACATCTAGTAATGGAGAATAATAATAAAGGGCGTCCTCTTTTTGGCGGGGAATCATAATCATTAATTGGGGCGGGTATCGACGGACCGATTCTTCCTAGTAAGCGAGCATCTCGCTCGACAAGTTTGACACATGACGAGGCGTGGTCACGTTGCCACACACCTCCTTGATCAGCGGCAATAACGTGTCGGCAAGCAACGTAAGCTCCTGCAATGAGACATTGGTGTTGACGTGTATAAGCAAGTGGGGCCCCTCCACGGGCAAGTTTTCGTGCTCCAACACCAGCTTGGAACGCGTCAACAAAATGTGGGCGCGTTCCAATACACGGTCAATGATTTTCTGCAACATGAACAGCTCGGCATTGTAGTTGGCGTCAAACCCGTTGGCAAGTTTCGCGGGTTTGCCCGTGTTCAAAAACTGGAGGCTCCCGTAAACGGCGGGGAACTGCAACTGCTCACGGTACTCGGGCGAAAACCGCAAGTGAAGAATGGGCGATTTCGGGCACGAGACAATGTCCATGTACGGATTCTGCGCCAACAATTGCGCAAGCTTACTGTGGAGGAACGTCACGCGTTCCATGAGCGATACCAACAAGGCGGACTTGCCCGAGGCCAAGAGGCCGTCTGAAATTTCGCGGATAGTGTGGGACGCGACCTTCGCCGAGTACGGCGGCAAGGACGCACTGAAAACGTATGCACTAGACTGGATGCGCTGGTGGTGGATCATGGGTTTGACGCCCGCACAGAACCCGCCACTGGAGGCAAAGCTGAGGGCAAAGGAGCCAATGGTAATGGCCACTTCGTCGCGGGGCACGCCGAAATGCTGGGCCAAGCCCTTGCCGGTATTGCCCAATACCCCGATAGAGTAAGTTTCATCAAGAAAGACGCGGTACTTGTAGCGGTTTTTCAACTCGACAATCTGGGGTAAGGGGGCCAAGTCGCCGCTGTTGGCGAACAAGCCCTCGGTAACGATAAATCTGCGGCGGAGCGGCTTTTGCTTTGCCAAAACCGGCTTGATTTCCTCTAAAATGGACTCCAAGTGCTCCATATCGTTGTGGTCAAACCATTCAATATCGCAGCGCGAGACAATCAAGGCCTTTTGGATGGCCAAGTTGACGCCCGAGTCGACAACGCACAAGTCCCCGCGCTTCAAGAAAGCAGGGATAACAGAACCGGCCGTAACGAAATCTTGGCCGTACAAGATGGCCTGGTCCGTATCCAAAAACCTCGCAACATCCTCCTCTAAACGCACGTGCATGTCCTGAGTGCCGTAAAAGTTTGGAGGCCCGCAAGCACCAACTCCCGCAGCGCGTATAGCATCCTTCGCCACCTTGTGGGTTTCGGGAGACAGGTTCAAGCAGAGAAAGTCGTTCGATGCCAAGTTTACTACTCTAGTATTGTGGCCCTCAAGCGAGACGTGAGACGCGTTGATGCCTACAATCTGAGGGATAGATTTGGGTTGCCATTTCTGCAAGTCCGGGAGAGGTGGCGACAAGAGCTCAGGTTCCCACTCCGCGACCATCTCGTCGATTTCGCGATCCAGAAACGAAACGATTTCTGCCTTGTTTTCCTTGCGTTTTGAAGATAAAAAATAGTGAAGCGCGAAAAGGGCCAAGGCGAACTCAAAGAGGGAGCGTATAGGGTCGTTTTTGTACAGCAGACGGATATAGCGCAATATGATCAGACCGCCAGGGATGCGATCGAGACGGTCGAGGTAGGAGACGAACTTTGCCCCGAGTCCTTCGGAGAGGAGTTCCCAGGTTGGAACGGCTGACGCAAAGGGTCTTGCGAGGGAGGAAACGAGTATCGACGTGGAGGAAGAGGACGTTTCCATTGATTTCTTTGACGACGGTTAGGGTGGAGCCGCGAAGAGTTTCGGCATTTGATGGCAAAACTGCAAGTCACGTGGTTTTAATAATAATATTTCGTTATAATACGATATTGCGATACTCAAATACTTTTATAAAGCAATAATTCCCGGGCCACGCACCGTGCTGCAGGGGTCAAGAGCCGCACGCGCACTCGTCACAGTGGCATGTTTCGGCGCATTCTACGCTCTCATAGCATGTGAGCAGGAGATAGTCACCGTAGACGCATTGGCCTGGTCCGTAGCATCTTTGATCTCTGGCGCGCACGACGCGCCCGCCATTCCCGCAGTACCGGTATATCGTCAAGTCAAAGTGCCATGACTTGCACGATCCGAGATAGCACCCAGAAGGGTTGGCTTTCCTCACCCAGTACTGCTTGCCCGTGGCACATGTTCCAAGTTTCTCCTCGAGGTACTGCCTCGCCTGAGCTTCTTGGAGGCCAAAACTCAAATTGAATATGTACGAGCCAAAACACTGTCTGCATCCATTGCGTGCAACCGCACTGCTGACGAGCAATGAGAACACAGCGATCGCAAGTCTTATGAAGCTAACCATCTTTGGTGATTGGCGGGTGCGGCGCGGCGGTCCCGTCGGTTAAGTAGAGCATCAGAGGTTAAAAAATATGCAATCTAGGTTATCACGCCGCATAGGTCCTTGTTGTTCAAATAGGAGGCACCTATTGTTCTGTTCAGATAACAATAGACATCCGTAATTTAGACCACACTTATTCGCAGCCAACAATTCAGCAGAAAAGTCTTGGTTTGCGACGCCAAGACCGCGGTACCCACTTTGTATTGATGGCGCTGTTATATCGTCATTTCTTGAACTCCTGTCCCAAAGAGGTTCAATTTAATTCCTCCTATTCTCTTCCTCCAGAATCCACGGGTCGATCTTGGTAGGCTCTTTCTTAAAGCACAAAAGCAGTAACAGTAATTTATGCGCGAGTAACAAGGATCACACACAGTGGTATGGCACACAACTTCACGTAAATCTGGAACGGAGACTAGATCTCGATTCAATAGGATACGTTACGTCGACGCGTGTCAACTACCCGAATCATTCTCGACTAGATAGAGTTATAAAACGTTAAGACATACATACCTTTGCCTCGATCGTAGGGACCACTTGACATATACATATACGGTCACATGAAGAACGGATTGTAACACATTCGCTATCGGTCGCATGACCATTCCAGATATAATGACATGACGAATATCAAAACTGTCAACACCCGCATTCATAGCAATGACAAGTTCCAGCGCAATCAACACTATCATCACATGCAAGAACAAGGTTATCGCGATAAATGCATACGCCTGGGCTGGTACACGTTTGATCTCGCGCCCGAATCGCCCGCTTCCCATTACCGCAGAAACGGTACACCGTCAAGTAGAAGCGCCATATTTTGCACCCATCTGCACCACAATCCTCGGGCCTACTGAACCTGATCCAGTACTGCTTTCCGGTAGCACACGTACCGAGCTTGTTCGCAAGGTGCTCCAAAGCTTGAGCTTCAGTGAGAGTATAGTCGAGAGTGAACGAGTAAGTGCCCGTGCATCGCCTGCATCCATTGCGAGCTACCGCGCAGCTAACAAGCAATGAAAGACAGCAAATGGCAAGTTTATAAAGGCTGACCATCGTAGGGAATTTGAGGACTCGGCGCAGCAGCCGCAGTATTTAGGCACATCAGCGACAGAACTTTTGAGAATTTGCAACCTGTGATACCACACTGGTTACATTTGACAGGGCCTATTGTCTGATTTCAAAAAACAAGTAGAATGCCCCTAAAGCCCGGTATCAAAAAGAAATTTTCCGGCGCTTCGCAGCCAACACTTGCTGGATGGGATTAAGCCGTTTGCGGCCAACAATGCATGTGAGAATATCAAAATCTCACCGCCAAGAATCACCGCCAATCTGTGGTTGAGTCGTCCAGTCTTTTGGTGACGCAGCACAGTGCGATTGATCGTGGTTTCTTTCAATTTGATTTTCGCATTGGTCTGGCCTGGGTAAAAATATAACGAAGCATTGCTTGGCTTGTAGGATCACTTGGCTTCTTGATCCTTGAGAGATTGGGTTCTCCTCTTTAAAGTCTTGCATCCCGATTTTCTACCCCCCCCCCTGTATCGCGTGGGTCTATTGTTTGCGCGATTGATTCGCTTTTTTACATGATGTCATGCATGCACTGCTATGGTACTATTATTGTACACTATAATGTCAAGGTATCAGTACTTTAACACCAACATGTCACTTTAGGGGATGAAGATTCGTGACACTCCCTCTACGGGCCGCCGGCAGCACACACAATCTTCGATCCCACGGCCCACAAGGCTGAGGCGACAAGCATCGCATATCGCAAAGCATCGGCAAGGCCACGAAATGATCTCACGAAAATTGCAGTGGCAAATCACACAGAGCATGCGCGCTGCTTGCCGCCGCTCCGCTTCTTCATCGGGGTCTTGTTCCACTCTTTTCCCATTCACAAGGGTCATTAGGCTGCTGCCCTGTTTCCCCGCAACGTCTCCCCGGAGTTGTGACCGGGTGAGTACTCCAGAGTGCGGGGCCCGAGCCATATGCTTTTGCAAGATCTGAAGCTGCTCAGCTTCAAGCATTTCTTGGAAGTCTTGCCCCTGCCAGAGCTCCATAAACGCATGCGACGAGGAAGAATCTCGTCGATCTGAGGCGAGAGTGCCTTCACCCTCAATAATCTCATTCTCATCATTCTCGTCATCAAAATCTTCATCTTCATCATCATCATCATCGTCAATATCAGACATTGCCTGCCAGTCTGACAGACTATCTCGAGCCAGCAAGTCAGTTCTTAAAAGCTCTGCGTATCGCTGTGCCACCGCCTCGCATGGCCAATCGTCAATGTCTAGTTCTGGGGGTATACCTCTCGCAGCATCGTCCTGCATCAGGCGCTGAAGGAAACGCGGCACGGATGCGGCACCCATAGGTATATTTAGCATTGTCAGAGCGCGTCCACCCAATATTCGACGCGCTCCGCGAGCCGCGTGCGAAGCTAGTAATTGCCACATCTCGTTGAGCACGGCGCTCGCACGAACAAAGCGTAGACGGAACAAGCCGATTGTGCGTGGTGCGGCGGTCTTGCCGCTGGTGTCCAATGCCTCATAAGATTGCTGGTTTAAAAGTAGGTGGTAGCCGCGGCGATTCCGCGCGGGGACAGAGAACTGGGCTTGCTCTGGCCACGTGCATTCGGGCACATTCACCATGGCCAACTCCTTGATGTAGCTGGCTTTTCCCGCACAGGTCACCGCCGCCATACTAAGATTGATTATAGCAGACTCAAAGTCGTCGTTCCACGAAATGTCAAGGCTCAGTGGCGCGGTCCCGCCGGCGAGGAAACCGGCATACTGGAGCGATTGCCACGCGGAACCGCTGGCGCCGAGCGCCATGAAAAATAGCACGAGCGAGAGCAGTATGGAAAGTACAATCAATACCTGGGGCACCAACGCCGCAATAAACACCAAGGGGAATCCCCAAACCGTGCCGCCAAGGTAGCACGAGACAAAGTAGGCCAAGAGCCCGGTACCACAAAAGGCGCTGGGGAGCAAGCGATACCGGTTATCATTGATTAGCGCGCCCACATGAAGAGATATATGGTTTAAAAGCAGGAAAACGCAGCACACCAACACCAGCTCGGTGGGCCGGTTGAAAACGCGAGCATCATGGTAGAAGATATCGCTGGCCGCAAACTCCTGAAATGCCAACGAGTGCTCGAACACGGTGATTCCGTTCTCCACCAGAGGCAACTTGCCCAGAATGGCCGACACAAACGTCTCTACAAACAGCAGGAGGCAAAAGGAGAGGAATATGGGCCAGTACATATCGGTTGTGGGTCCGACCATGACCTGCCACTTGGGAGTTGTTGACCAAGTGAAAGCATTGGCCGGATTGTAAGCAAATAGCTTATCGGGAAGAAGCCACGATACCAAACGCACATTCAAAGTGGTAGTCTCAGGGTCAAGTGAAAGGTGAGAATGCAAGTTCAAGGCCAGGAGCACCGAATAAAGCTGGCACGACAAAACCACAACCGCTACAATGCGCACAAAGGCAAGAGCAATGCGTTTGGAGAGCGGTGCTACCGCGACAGCATTGGTAGAACACAAGACAAGGGTGCGGTTAAGAATGATTGCCATTACAAGACAAGTGCCTCCATAGAGAGATACGCAATACGTGGATATGCCACCAAGTCTTGACCACAGGACAGACAGCAAGTGTCTCTGCGTCCATACGGCGACACCCAACTCCCTGAAGAGGTTGGCGATGGAGGCCTTTGCTGGGGTGGCCATGTGGGGTGATTGTACATAGAATGCGTAATGCAGTGTGCAGGTCATGGAATAAAGACCGGTCGTACTGTGCAGGTACGCAAATTGCTATACATTTGAACGGGGGTTTCGCGATTAAGCCAGGAGTGGAGATATACTCATACTGGTTAAATGCACGGAGTGACACCTAGTGATGCGTAGTGCAGCCATCGCCAATTACTCCGCCCACACATGCTCTGGTTTGGGTTCATTGCGGTTGCATTGTGATGCCAGTGCTTATGTAACATATTCGGCTTACATAATAAGGGTGGTCCCTCATGAGGTCTAAATTTTTTGCAGTCACCAAGACGGTGTTGTCAATGGCACCACCTACGCGCCCGCCACCGCCGCCCCCTCCTGGTATTCGCAAAAGGCAACTTGGTAGTCCTCCGCCGCCACCGCCACCTCCTAAAATCAATGCAGAATCTGTAGAGTCCCTCCGTAAACGGGCCCGGCCCAGCCCCGCGCCGCCCATCCCGGCTCCCCCAGCTCCTCCGGCTCCCCGGGCTGCCCCGTCTTTGAGTCCTCCAGATTCACTTTCTCGCCGTAAAAACGATTGGCTCAAGCTACAGCTGCGTCGCTACTCATCTTCCGTGTCCAAGCGAACCGCGTCGCGTCCTCCGCGAACTAGAATGCCCCCGCAGCATTTGCGCCGCATCATGATTGACCACGCAGATTTGTCTTCGAAATCCGTCAATTCCCATAAACTTTCGCACTTGGGCGCCCTTAAATACTTGCCCCATGCTCTTGTAAAACTCTTGGAGAATATGCCCCAGCCATGGGAACCTAGTCGCACTGTCTCTGTCCTCTACCACGTTACGGGCGCTCTCACCATCGTCACAGACTGCCCTCGCGTCGTTCCGCCCGTATACACTGCTCAATGGGCTGCAACCTGGCTCATGATGCAACGCGAAAAGCATGACCGCGCTCACTTTCGTCGGCTTCAATTCCCGCCCTTTGATGACGAGCAGCCGTTCATTGATTGGCTTGAGGACATTGAAGATGCCGATCTTCCTGATCCTATCCAGCTCGAGACCAATGAGCTTCCAAGCCCAGTGCGTGACTGGTTCTATGACCCCAAGCCCTTGCTTGACGATCCACTGGCCATAAATGGCGAGTCTTATCGCCGCTACGTCTTGGACGTGCTTTCTCTTGGTGCATTGCACTCAATGGCACAGCCTTTGCTTGGATATGGCAACAAACCTCACCTCTTTGATTTGCATGCATTGTCCATAGCCAAGAGCTTGAACATTGCCGTGGTCGGCGGACCAAAATTTGAGCCAATGATAAAGCCGTCAAATTCGTTGGCCAACAATGATTATACCGAGTTTGATCTCGTTGAAAAAGTGATTGTTCGGCAGCCCATTTCTAATGCGGCGCGAGTCGCATACCCCCATCTCCTCAACTCTACTAGCCAGGATATTCTGCCTGTGTGGCATAATGAACCGATTCTGGGGTGGTCTGCGCGACTGGTGAGGCCAGGCACTGCAGTTTTCGGACCACAAGCACGCCTGAACTCATTCAAAAGTGGCACGTCAAGAATATCAAGTACACTGCAAAGCAGCCATTCGCAAACATCGCCCTTTGAAACCTTGGCCTTGAAAAATGTCCGCCCTCTCTTGGAAGAGCATGAACTTGAACCAAAAGGCTTGCATGCCGCACTAACTACTTGGCACAGCTCGTTCCCCTATAATTGTCGTAGCGGTAAAACCGTTAGGGCACAAGACGTGGCTTTGGCGAAACCGTGGTACCAGCAACGAGCTCCGCCGAAATCCCGGCTCAAGGACCGCATCTCGTATCAAAAATTGTGCAAATCCACCGTTCTCAATGCGCTTCATAACCCACCGCGATCTCAGCAACGAAAGAAACAAAGCAGCAATTCCGGCTCCCTCTTAAAACTGTTGGCCGCGACCCGCTACTTTTACAAAACCGAGATTGACTGGGTCGAGGCTGGAATCCAGGTTTGTCGTCAGGGCTACAACATGCTTAATTTGCTCATCAGCAAGCGCGGCTTGGTGTACTTGCATTTGGACTATAACTTCAACTTGAAGCCTGTCAAAACCCTCACCACAAAGGAGCGCAAAAAGTCGCGCTTTGGAAATGCGTTCCACCTCATAAGAGAAATATTGCGTGCCATCAAGATAATTGTGGATGCGCATGTCCAGTACCGTTTGGGCATGTCAGACGCTTACCAACTCGCCGATGGTATCCACTATATCCTAAACCACTTGGGCCAGTTGACCGGGATTTACCGCTACAAATACAAGACAATGCATCAGATAAGAGCTTGCAAAGACTTGAAGCACCTCATTTATAGCCGCTTCAACGTGAACAGTGGCAAGGGACCCGGCTGCGGCTTTTGGCAGCCCGCGTGGCGCGTATGGATTTTCTTGTTGCGCGGTATCACGCCTTTATTGGAGCGGTGGCTCGGCAATCTTATCAACCGTCAGTTCGAAGGACGTCGCGCCAATGACGTGGCCAAAACTATCACCAAACAGCGTATTGACTCATACTATGATATTGAGTTGCGGGCGCAGGTGATGCACGATATCTTGGACATGATTCCTTTGGGTATGAAGCAAGCAAAGTCTAAAACCATTTTGCAGCACCTCAGCGAGGCGTGGCGGTGCTGGAAGGCTAACGTGCCGTGGCATGTGCCCGGCTTGCCCGAGCCAGTCCGCAAAATAATCGAGCGCTACATCAAGGCTAAAGCAGACGGCTGGATCTCAGTGGCATACTATAACAGAGATCGCATTCGGCGTGGAGCCACCGTGGAGAAAACAGTCGCCCGGAAAAACTTGGGCCGTCTTTCGCGTCTCTGGCTCAAGGACGAGCAGAATCGACAAACTGAGTTTACCAAGATGGGCCCACGTATCTCCCCTAACGAAGCCGTCAAGATCTTCCAAACAATTGTGGGGTGGCTCGAAAGTCGCAATTTCAGCCCTATCCCGTTCCCGCCGCTATCCTATAAACACGACGCGAAATTGTTGATCTTAGCACTAGAGAGCCTTAAGGAGAGCTACAATGCCAATGCTCGCATGAACGCCGCGCAGCGCGAAGAGCTTGCTTTGATCGAGCAGGCTTATGATAACCCACACGAATGTCTCGCTCGCATCAAGAAGTTAATTTTGACTCAGCGCATTTTTAAAGAGTGTAAATTGGAAATGATGGACTACTACACTCACATTGTGCCAACCTACGCGATAGATCCCCTCGAGAAAATTACCGATGCCTATCTCGACCAATATCTATGGTACGAGGCCAGTAAACGAGATTTGTTTCCCAACTGGATCAAGCCGAGTGACGATGAAGTTCCCCCGCTTCTCGTTTACAAGTGGTGCCAGGGTATCAATAATTTGAACAATGTGTGGCGCACCAGTGGCGGCGAATGCAACGTTATGCTAGACGTCAAATTGAATGATTTTATAGAGAACATGGATTTGACGCTTCTCAACCGCCTATTACGCTTGATTGTCGACCCCAATATCGCGGACTACTTGACATCAAAAAACAATATCAACATTACCTACAAGGACATGGATCACATCAACAAATTGGGTTTAATTCGAGGTCTTCAGTTTGCTTCCTTCATTCACCAGTACTACGGATTGGTTGTGGACTTGTTGATACTTGGCCACGACCGAGCCACCGAGCTCGCGGGCACACCCGTTCTGCCAAATAAGTTTTTGCACTTTGCGAACGTACAACAAGAAACGCTGAGTCCGATCCGGCTATACAGCCGGTACTTGGACCGTATCCACATTTTCTTCCGATCTGAGGCCCTGGAAGCAGAATCACTTGTTAACGACTACCTTGCGGAGAATCCCGATCCCAACTTTGAAAATGTTGTGGGCTACAATAACCATCGTTGCTGGCCTCGTGATTTGCGCATGAAGTTAATCCGGAGCGATGTAAATCTAGGCAAAGCTGTCCACTGGGAAGTTTCAGGGCGCGTACCTCTTTCGATTGCATCTCTTAAATGGGAGGACACTTTTGCGTCCGTTTACTCGCGCGATAATTCCAATTTGCTCTTCTCCATGTGTGGCTTCGAAGTTCGAGTACTTCCCACAATAAGAGCCCCGAAGGACCTGTCTTCTTCGGAAGGTACATGGGACTTGTTTAAGCAAGATACACGGGAGAGGACAGCCAAGGCTTATCTTCAAGTGTCGGCAGTGGAGGTTGAAAAATTCAATAGTCGTATTCGTCAAATCCTCATGTCCTCAGGCTCTACAACATTTACCAAGGTGGCTTCCAAATGGAACACAGCATTGGTGTCGTTGTTCACCTACTATAGGGAGGCTATTGTTGCCACTGAACTGTTGCTTGATGTGTTGGTAAAGTGCGAGACCAAAATCCAGAATCGCGTCAAAATGGGACTCAACTCAAAGATGCCGTCACGATTCCCACCCGCCGTGTTTTACACTCCAAAGGAGCTTGGTGGCTTGGGCATGTTGAGTGCATCTCATATTCTAATCCCTGCGCTGGACCTTCGGTGGTCCTCGCAAACCGAAACTGGCATCACTCATTTTCGAGCAGGCATGTCTCATGCCGAGTCCAAGATGATCCCGACAATATTTCGCTACATAACTACCTGGGAGAATGAATTCTTGGATTCGCAAAGAGTATGGGCAGAGTATGCCGTTAAGCGTCGCACTGCCATGGACGAAAACCGGCGCTTGACATTTGAAGATATGGAGGAGAGTTGGGACCGCGGCTTACCGCGAATCAGTACATTGTTCCAGAAAGACCGCCACACATTGGAATACGATCGAGGACACCGGGTGCGCCGCGAATTCAAGCAGTTTAGTTTGGCGCGCTTCAACCCTTTTTGGTGGACCAGCCATCATCACGATGGGCGCTTGTGGAATCTCAATGCGTACCGGACTGACGTCATTCAGGCGCTAGGAGGGGTTGAGACCATTCTTGAGCACACACTTTTCAAGGGTACTGGTTTTGACTCTTGGGAAGGCTTGTTCTGGGAAAAAGCATCAGGGTTTGAGGACCTGTTGAAGTTCAAAAAGTTGACGAATGCGCAGAGATCCGGATTGAGTCAGATCCCCAATAGGCGCTTCACGTTGTGGTGGTCACCCACTATAAACCGTGCCAATGTCTACGTCGGGTTCTTGGTGCAACTCGATTTGACCGGTATATTCCTCCACGGAAAGATTCCAACTTTGAAGATTTCATTCATACAGATTTTCAGGGCACATTTGTGGCAGAAAATTCATGAAAGCATTGTCCACGACATGTGCCAGGTCCTCGACAAGGAAATGGATGCCTTGCTGGTGGACAATGTCGAAAAGCAGGCAATACACCCGCGAAAATCATACAAGATGAACGCATCATGTGCCGATATTGTCTTGACAAGCACCTACAAGTGGAACGTGACTCGGCCTTCACTCTTGTTTGAAAGAGATGACGACGAAAATAACACAACCCTCGAGGCCAAGAAATTTTGGATCGATGTGCAGCTCCGCTACGGCGATTATGACTCGCACGACATCTCGCGGTACGCTCGAGCAAAATTCTTGGACTACTCCAGTGGCAGCAGCAGCTCATACCCAACCCCTACAGGAATCATCATTGCGATCGATTTAGCGTACAATATGTACGATGTTTATGGCAATTGGTTCCCCGGCTTGAAACATCTTGTTCAAAACGCAATGAAAGAAATCATGAAGTCCAATCCCGCGCTATTTGTGTTGCGAGAGCGCATTCGGAAGGGGTTACAGTTGTACCAAGCCCAACCAAAGGAGGCGTTGTTGAATTCGAATAACTATGCGGAACTTTTCAGCAGCGAAACTCAGCTCTTTATCGACGACACTAACGTCTACCGCGTATCGGTACACAAGACATTTGAAGGCAATTTGACCACAAAACCTATAAATGGCTCCATTTTTATTCTTAACCCCAAGACAGGCCAATTATTTTTGAAGATCATCCATGCGTCGGTGTGGGCGGGCCAAAAGCGATTAGGCCAACTTGCGAAATGGAAGACAGCCGAGGAGGTTTCAGCATTGGTGAGGTCTTTGCCCAAAGAGGAGCAGCCCCGACAACTCATTGTGGTGCGCAAAGGAATGCTCGACCCCTTGGAGGTGCACATGTTGGATTTTCCCAACACCGCCATACGTCTGTCAGAATTGCACTTGCCCTTTGCTGCTGCTATGAAAATACCCAAAATCTCTGACGTGGTGTTGAAGGCAAGCGAACCTCAAATGATATTGTACAACTTTTACGACGACTGGTTGCAAACAATTTCGGCATACACGGCCTTTTCGCGAATCATTTTGCTTTTACGGGCCTTGTCCATTAGCCAGGAGCGCACTCTGTTGATATTGCAGCCCGATTCATCAATGATCATTCAGGAGCACCATTTGTGGCCCAGTTTGAGCGACGAGCAGTGGATAGACGTGGAGTCGCAGCTCAGGGACTTGATCCTCAATGACTATGCCAAGACCAACAATGTCAACATCCAGTCTTTGACACAATCAGAAATTCGTGATTTGATCTTGGGCCAAGAAATACGGGCGCCCTCCACCAAGAGACAAGAAATGATGGCGATCGAGGAGCTGGCGGCGCCAGAGGCCAATAAAGAACTCACCGCAATGAAAACCACCACCACCAACGTCCATGGCGAAAAGATTGTTACGGTGACCACCACAAACTATGAGCAAGACTCGTTCATGTCGCGACACGAGTGGCGGAATGGAGCCATTGCGACCAACAATCTTCACTTGCGCGGGAGCAACATTTACGTTGACTCGATAAATGAGGACGATATGACTGACGACTCTCCTCCCACATATATTGTGCCTCAAAACGTCTTGAAGAAGATCCTTCAGATTGCCGACGTGAGAATCCAGGTGGGCGGGTTTCTTTTCGGCCTGTCGCCGGCGGATACCGATGAAGTTGTTGAAATCAAAAAAGTGGTTCTTGTGCCACAGTTGGGGAGAGCAAACTCGGTCAGTTTCCCCAATGTGATACCGCGAGATGATCACATTCCCAACATGAAGCTTCTCGGGTGGTTCCACACACAGTCACTGGAGCTGAAAGAGTTGAGTGCCCATGATATCATGACCCAAACCCGCTTTTTCAGTGAGCATCGGCCAGGTTTTGTGACGATGATTGTGGCATTCACGCCGGGCCTGGTGACCTTATCGACGTACGAGTTGGATGCAGCTGGCTTTGAATGGGGCAAGACATGCGTGGATCCCATGGCGCCGGCCCCGCCCGGATTCTCGCAAGCGTTCGGGACCAAAGGCCTGCTTTTACTTTCAGACCGCATTGTGGGGTCGTTTCAAGTACCGAGCGACAAGATTTGGAACTATTACTTTTTGAACTCTGTGTGGAGCGCCGCCCAAGAGTATGCGTTGATTGACGACGTGCCCTTGGCATTCTATAGCGAGGCGCATCGGCCGATCCACTTTGTGTCGTTCAACGAGATTGAAGGAGGGGCGCATGATGCGGCGGATGACGATAATGTGTTTGCGTAATGTTACCAGTGTTTGCGTAGAGTTACCAGTGTTTGCGTAAAGTTACCAGTGTTTAACGGAAATGAAATGGCCTTCGATAGCGTGTAGCAAAGCGCGTAGTTCCTTGCGGCTGACGCTCTCTTTTAGTAGAAACAACTCGAGAGGGGTATTGCCGTCGAAATAGTTGATCGCCTTGTAAAAGAGCAGCGTGAATTCTGGCGAGAGTTTGCACTCTTCGTGAATGAGTTTGTTTATCCATTTGCGCTCTAGAGTGGTAGCCTTGCCGGGGTCCAACACGACTGTGTCCTCTTCCTCGTCAAACAGGACAAACTTGCCCGCGGCAGTTAGCTTTATGCGCTCCGCAGAATCCGTCAAGGACGCAGAGCTGTGCGGTGGCGTCAGCACCGACCGGTCGACTTTGGAGGTGTTGTCTGTCCCGGAGACGGTGGCGTTCACTCTTCTCGCCGGCTTGCGGCGGCCCGACGCTTCATTCTCCAAGTCCACGTCGACCTTTAGCTGTATTTTGCGGGAAATCTTGAGGCGAATAAACGTAAAGAGCTGCGTGACGTAGCCGCGGCGGACTAGCCACGCAAGCGCCTCGATGTACCCGTCGCGGTGGTCTTTGGAGGGGACTACCGACGCGAAGCGCTGGGGCTTTGTGTGGCTAGGCGACAAGAGCTTTAGAAACTGGGGTAGCGAGGGAAAGGAGGGGAAGGCCGTCTTGAAGAGGGAGCAGTCGTGGACCAAGTTTGTGGCGATGGGGGCCATGGGCGATACAATGTAGGTAGCGCGGAGGGACAAGGGCTGGAATAGGCGCGCGCGGCGCCAATAAATGAGGTGGCATGCAAACGACTGCACCTGGGCGCGATCAAGGGAGGATACGCGTTGAGTGACGCGGACCAAGGACTCGGTGGGCCTGATGGCTCTGATGAATTTGGCCAACGTCAGGTTGGCCTCGGTCTTTATATCCGCGATGATCGATTCCGGGTCATCAAGAAGTAGGAGCGTCAAAAACATAATGTTGTTGTCGTGTGTCGAGCGCGATTCTGGGTCCTCCTCTGCGGGAGCGGTGTCGAGACGCGAAGGGCCGTGTCCGTACCGGGTAGTTCCCCCGACATTCGTGACTGCGCTGGAGCCCACGAGGCGGACGGTGGAGGAGAGATGCGAGCCTGCGATGTACGGGACCGCCGGCTGCGGCAAGGAATGAAACTCTGTGCGGATCGGGATCTGGAACGCGCGGAGTTTCCCATTGATGGTGACGTTGGCGATCCGCGACGTCAGAATGGCCAGGTAGCAGTCGTGGAGCGCTCTGCACAAGCAAGACTGAGATAGGAGCACCGTTTCTAGGTTTTTATCGGCCAAAGTGTGTTCCTCTCTCAACTGCATAATCTTTTTGGCCTGGCGGGCCACAAAGTTGTGTTTATGCTGCTCGAACCGGAGCACAAGCGTCAAGCGGGACACGACAAACTGGAACATCTCCTCGATGCGGCGCGGGCCCTCCACCACCGCGGGGCACATTGCAAACACCACGTGAAACATGGAAAGCGGGAGATCGTCATTAGAGGAATTGGCGGCAGAGTCGGCGGTTTGCAGGGGCCGTTTGCGTAGCGGACGCTTATTCGCGCCCGACGGTCTCCACGAACCGTCTTCATAGCGGTGCACGGGCAAGCCTATGAACACGCCGTCGCCGATGGTGAGTTCGAATCGCGAGTCGCACATTTTGCGGGGCGGGGCCAACATTTCGCACAAGTAGGAGGGCTCGATGTTGAAGATGGGGTCCGCGAGCGAGGGCGGCGATTGCGCGGGACGGATGCGGTGGATTGGAGCACTGTTCTTGCGGGCGTGCCAGGACGCGTTGGCGGACGCGCCCGAGAACTCGAACTGCTCCTCGTCAAAGCCGTCTGCGGCGCTGGCGGAATCGCTGGTGACAAAGGAGCCGCACTTGTAGAGAAGCAGGGGCCCGCTGTGGGTGGATATGATGAGAAGGATGCCCCTGAGGCACGGATTGGGGATGTTGAAGCTCATAGTGGAGGATGAGTGACCAGGGTAGGGTGGGGACTTGACCCGGCCATATGCAGTCCCGGTGACACTTGGAGAGGACCAGAGGTGTGAGATCACAGGTGAGAGAAGGATGAGAGCCCAGGTGAGAGAAGGGTGATCGAGAGAGGTGTGATCGAGAGAGGTGTGATCGAGAGAAGGTGTGGTGCTACAAGAGGATATGAGATCCGAGGTGAGAGAAGGTGATACTATAAGGTGAGATACTACAGAAGGCAGCGACACGATAGAACAGACATTGCGGGTGCTCGTCAGCCACACGTGAGACCACGCCACGGCCAGAGAAGACTGCGACACTCAAGCTAGCGCCCTAGTACATGTCATCCCCGGCCCGCACCAGCCTCTTCAGCGACGGTCCTACTCCCTGGTAGCTGCAACCTCACTCGGAAAAACAAAATCGCAAATCGCTCACCTTGGCGACGCAACTCAGCGCACACCCACCGCAGATGCTCTTTTCCGCTGTCTCGGGCGCGGCGCTAGCGGCCTCCGCCGTCTCGGCTCTGGTCATCGGCAGCACCGTCACCAAACACTCCCGCGACGCGTCCCTCTCCTTGCCCTCGCTATTGGAGCTCAAGGATCTCTCCGCCTTGAAGAACTCGTGGCTGCTTCGCAACTTCGACCTCGCCGCGGGCCGCTTGCTCGCCAAGGGCAATGCGGCCATCTGGTCCACCCCGCTTTTGCCCCAGTCCGCCGAGGAGTGGACCTTGGAGCTTCTTTTCCGTTCCTCCGGGTCCCTAAACGATAAGGTCTTTTCCGCCACGAACGGCCTCGCGGTCTGGTTGGACGCGAAAAAGCCCGCTCTGACCGACACCTCCAACTTTGGCGGCCCCGCCGTCTACGACGGCTTCCAGTTCTTGGTCAATAGCGACCAGTTGGAAGCGGTGCGTCTTTTCGGCAGCGACGGCACCAGGCCCGCCAAAAATTCCCTCGCCGAGGCCATTGGCCTCTGCCAGGTCCCGTACTTGGAAAGCACGATCCCCACCTCGCTCCGCATTCTGTACCTGCGGTCCAAGAAGTGGTTCAAGATCCAAATCGATAACAACTTGTGCTTCAAAACCGACAAGATCGCTATACCCAATCTGCAGGGTGATTTCCGCTTTGGAGTCACCGCCAACACAGACCCCAAATCCCTGGAGTCCTGGGAGGTGTTGTCACTCAAAGTGTGGCCCGTTCTCACCGAAGACGCCATTGACGACCACGAAATCATTGCCAGTCCCAAAATTAAGTTTGTTCACAGCAACGACAATGCACAGCCGCAACACCCTCCGCCTCCGTCTGCGCACCAGCAGCACCACGCCGCGGCACCGACCCAGAACGACCCGAACTCCGCATTGCTAAAGGCACAAGCCAGCCTCGAGGCGCTCGCGGCGCAATTGCAGCAAGCTCTGAAGGATCTGGCCACGGTGCAATCGGAAATGGCTCGCGACATTTCGCAGTTCAAAAAGGATATCGAGGAGCTCCGGAAACAAGTATCGGTGCACTATGCCGAGCTCCACAAGATCATTGGCACGCAGCACGAGGCCTTGGTCGAGCTCGTGCGCCAGCAACACGCCAAAATCATTGACGCTTCCAAAAAAGTAGACTCGCTCGCTAGCGAAAACAAGAACGCCGCCCAGCAGTTTGCCGCCTCTACTTCCACGGCACACGAGTTCAAGTCCTCAGGGATCGTTCTGGTATTGGTCATGTGGGTCTTGTTCCCCATCATGGCGGCGGTGGCGTTCCTCGGGCTGATCGTGTACCGTTTAAGGTTCGACATTAAGCATTCAAAGTTGCTCTAGACAAGTCTCTGTACACGGGCACACCACAAATTCACCGTACGGCAAGTGGTGTGCTCTTCTATCATGTTGCCCTGTCAATATCTAGCGCAGTAATTGAAAGACCAGCGCGCTACAGCTGGCGCATTCTTACATACATACATACACACTCACAAAAACACACCCAGAGTACCGTCTTAACCAGAGCCGCAGAATAATCAATCTCCCTCCTCTGAAGCTTCCAGCGACGCGCCATTCAATAACGTGTCAAGACGCTTCTTGGGTGACTTTGAGCGCCGCAAGGGACTCCCTGGTCGCAGCCGCACGCTAGTGGGCAGCTTGGCGTCTCCTGCAGCTGACGACTCCCTCGGCTCATGACTCTCATGTTTCGGATCAAGCAGCACGCCGCCCAGCGGCTCTGCCGCTGCATCGGCCAGCTCCTCGGGCTTGCTGGCAGCGGCAGCATGCGGCCGCAGCCGCAGCACCACTGTCTTGAGCCGCGACTCGAGGCGCGACCGCGACACGGACGCATTACGCAGCGAGCTCTTCTTTTCCGTGGTGGCGGCCGCCGCAGTGCTCCCGTCTTCAAGACGCTTCGCCAGGCTAGTGCGAGGCCGCGCCAGGCTGCGGCGTCGAAGCTCGCCGAAAATCGTGTCCTTGTGCTCGAATAGATCCTTCAAAAACTGTTCCTGGTGCTTTTCTGGCCCGTATGCCGTGTTGAATGTGCCGGGCCCGCTACTGCTGCTGCCGCTGCCGTTGCCACTGCCGCCACTGCCGCCACTGCCGCCAGCACCGCCAGCACCATCGTCAAGCCGTTTGCGCAACAAGAGCGCGCCGAATTCGCGCGAGAGCTTGCCGCGCAACGTCTGCGCCAACTCCTCGTCCTTGCCCTCGATAATGTGCATGAGCCGGTTCAAGTGGGTGATGATAGAGTCCATGGTCGCGAGATTGCTGCGTGTGAGATCGAGCAACACGTTCTGGAGCCCGGTAATGCGCTGCAGGGTCTTGCTGGTGTCTGAAGCCGGATAGTTGACATAAAGGGTCTTGATGAGGTCATAGTGGCTCTGCGGCACTACCGAGTCGGGCAACTCAATGAGGTAAAGCTTGAGCGCGTTCGTGACGACGAGCGGATGCGCAGCGTCGAGGCACTCGTTGATGGCGCTGGCGCCCTCAATGCTGTTGAGTTTGAAGCGGAGCTCGTGTACGCTGCTCAAATGCACGGGCTTGGTCCACATTTCCATCCGCTCCTCGTCGTTCTCCAAGTTGGGGTATAGCTTGTCCAAGTGGAACAAGATGCACTGCACCACTGTCGGCACCACTTTACCCTCCAACTGCGCCTTGATGCTCAAATCCACTCCAAAGGTCTGGCGGATGTTCGAGTCGTAGTAGTTGTCGTACAACACTACCCGCGGGCGGAAAGAGCCGGTGGCATAGTTGGCAACAAGAAACAGGAAATCCTTCTCCGGGTTGATGGTTTCTTCCGTGAGCTGCAACTCCTGGACAGCGGCATGCGCAAAGTCCAAGTCTGCACGCAAGCACGACACGAAATCCTGCTGCGCCTTTTTCACGGCCCGGAGCCTGTCCATCTCGCACTTTTGCATGTACAGAAGGTGATCCATAATCAAGACTTCGAGCTCGCAGCGCAATTTGTCGAGAGCGAGAGTCTGTTGAAAGTAGGCAGTGTCCAACTGCGAGGCCTCGGCCTCGAGCCGGGGCAACTGCGTGCGGTCAGAGTAGTCCACCAGGCCCACGCCAATCGCCTGCTTAACCTCATCAAGGTAGTCCTGGATCTGAAGCGCCCGGGGAGAGACGAGCAGTGCGGCGGACACGGGGGGCAGCTGCATAGGCAAGCCCGCCACCTTGAATGCGAGCGGCTTCCACTGATAAAACATCTTTGACGAGTTGAAGAACCCACTGCTGCCGGGGACTGCGCCCACCAGGCGCAAGAAGCCGGCATTCAAAAGCAGCTGCCCAAACTCCTCGGCGGCGTCGACGTGAGGACTGAGTTCGGGCCGGGTAGAGAGCAAGGCGGAGGTGATGTCGCTGCCGCGGGAGCAGTTGGGGTAGGAGCCCAAGATGGGCACACGGTGCGGCTCCATGGGCACAGTGCCCATGAGGGCCGCGAGTATGGACGTCATGGTGTGAGCATCGTAAATGTCGTCGCCAAGCTCATACACCAACGGATCCGACACTTGCGGGGCCAACGCATACTCGTTTGAATTACTCGCAGCGTCTGCGTCATCGTGAGGCGAAGCGTTTGGCAGCGCCGGGTCCAGGGGGTAGTGCGTCTTGAACTCCTCCACGAGACGACACTTGTTAAAGTATTTGCGCTGGATGCGGTCCAAAGCAGTGTGGCTGGAGCTGAAAAGCTTGATCTTGGAAGTGATTTGGGAGCACGATGATTCTACGCGGTCCAAATGGCCGTCACACCACTCGGAAAAGGGCTCGAGCACCGCGTCGGAGATACGGGTGGCGATTTGGGAGTGGCGCTCGCCCTCGGCGACAAACAAGTCGCTGGTGCGGTGATATGCGTTCTTCACAGTGGAGAAATGGTCGTCGTTGTTAAGTCTTTTGGATTTGGGGTTGCGAGCCGCGCCATACTGGACAAGGTTGGCGGCGTAGAGCGACTCTGCCTGGGCGCGCTTCAGCCAGAGCGTGATAAAGTCTTCGTTTTCGCGGATGCCCTCGCGGAGCTGATCAAAGAGCGCATTGACGCCGCGCGAATAGTCTTGGGTCCAGAACGTCTCAGCAAACGACATTCCGCGTCTATCCCTCAAGTGGTGCGGATCGAAGGTGCTTGACGGGCTGATTGGGGCACAGCAAGAATCGGAACCACATGCAGGCCACATATTACTGTGTGCAGGAAATGATTCGGTACCCGTATACTCTATTAGCGAGGGCAGGGCCGGGACGTATATCGTACTAACAAGTGCAATCCTGAAACGTATAACCTATTAACAAGGGCAAGCGATAGCGCAGCGCTATTGTGTGCTCACAAATGTGAGATTGACCAGTTAGTGCGACAAAGGGTCGGACCAAGGGCAACCCACAGAAAGACATTATCAAGCAGGGCACTCACGCTAAAAGTGCAGGAAAATGGTTTTCAGCCACAGTCGGTGAAACCGCATGTCGTCTTCTGTGGTAGATTTAATCCGGATTAGTTTTGGCAACTGTTGATTGCCGCGTTGCCACAAACGGAACATCTAATCCGGAATCGCAGATTGAGCCCAGTCGCCGAAACAGATTAGTCAGGATTTGGAGACTCACGCTCTGTTACATAAGCAGGGCGGTTACTGTGTGTCCGGACCAATGCGCGCTGTGCTGTGCATGCGCTGTGGGAGTCTGGAAAGTTCCACTCGATAAAAGCACACACTTGGCCGCATCTTTTTTTAAATCAATCGGCCTTAAAAATATTGATTGCCCACGTGACTGGAATTCCTCGCGATTCTAATTTTCCAGCTAATCGTTCCAGTGTCCAACGACGGTCTCAGAAAACGCTCTACTGGACTGACTGTCTCTTTGCCGCCTTCATCATCAATGGGAGCCACCCGCGACATTGCTCTACTCAACCACCACAACCCCAAGCACCCCTCGATGGTCGATGTCAACCCCGTGCAAAATGACACCCTATCTCCCTCCCCATCCCTGGACTCCACAAACCACACTCACTCCGATAGCACCGCCAATATCGCCTTGGAGAAGTTGTCCATCAGTCCTCCGCGCAACGACTCTGCTGTTCTGCTGGCCGCAAATAACTCACCGTCGGCAGACGCCAACAGATCCTCCCCCACACCAACCAATCCTGACAAATCTCCTCCTACACCCCTGAATCCGTCTCGCGACCACAACAAGTCCCCGCAAACGCCTCTGGAACCGTCTTTGGACTCGAATAAATCCCCTCATACCCCAATAGACCCGTCTCTGGACTCCAAGCCCCCTCATACCCCAATAGACCCGTCTCTGGACTCCAAGCCCCCTCATACCCCAATAGACCCGTCTCTGGACTCAAGCAAGCCCCCTCGCACGCCAATAGACCCGTCTCTGGATTCAACCAAGCCCCCTCGCACGCCAATAGATCTGACGCCCGACGCCACAGTGCCCGTAGATATACGATGGGTCCAGGGAGGCACCAAGGTATATGTCACCGGCTCCTTCACCGGATGGCGAAAGATGATCGGCCTCGTGAAGCAACCCGACGGCAACTTTGCCATTAGCTTGGGCTTACCGGTGGGCACCCACCGCTTCCGCTTTGTCGTCGACAATGAGTTGCGCTTCTCCGACTATATGCCTACCGCTACCGACCAGATGGGCAACTTTGTAAACTACTTTGAAGTCACACTCGAGCAAGTTCACTCCCACCCCCTGAACCAGCGTCACGAGCCAGAGCAACCACGCCCTTCACCACACGGCGTCTCGCGGAAGCTGTCGCTCAACCGCCTGCAAACCCGATCAGACTCAATGTGGGGCTTGACAAACGATGATGACGATATGGGGAACGGCTACTCCAGATACCGCGACGGAGACGACCCCGTGGATCCCTCATCCGCCTCGGACCATTCGTCGTCGTTCCGCTACATCTCCGACATACCGCCCATCTTCACTGACCCCAAGGTCATGGAACAATACTATATTGCCATCGATAAACAGTCCAAGACCCCGTCCGGGCAGCAACAGGCCTGGTTACACCCGCCGCACTTGCCCCCGCATTTGGAAAACGTCATTCTCAATAGCTTTAACCCGCACGACAAGGAGAATAACCTGGGCGCGTTGCCAATCCCCAACCACGTCATCCTTAATCATCTAGCAACTACCAGCATAAAGCACAATACCTTGGCTTCTTCGTTGGTTATTCGATACAAGAGGAAATACGTTACCCAGGTGTTGTACGCCCCCTTGCAACAATAATTCAGATCTTGAAGAGTCTACAGTGTGACTCAATTGTCATTCTATGGTGGAAGTTGTGCAACGTGGGCAGAATATCCATCAAATCACAGGCAAATATTATCATGAAAACGTGTCGCGAGAGCGGGGTCATCAGCCTATGCATATTGGACGACTTGTGGATCGGAACGCACGTTAGATGCACTCAATGCGCTTCCTTATGTGGAGGAATAAAAGGGTCTATCTTTGCGTGCGTAACTACAGAACTGATTGCGCGCGCTCACCAGATCATGTGCTTGTTTCAGAATGAGTGCGCCACTGGATCTCAGCGCCCTTCACTCCTCCGCCACCATCAACTCTTTGAATGCTGCTCGTGCCTGGCAGCCGCGACTTTTGTAAACTTCAGTCAGATCCGGCAGTTCTCATCACTAGGCCTGACATTGATCTTATTTCCGGTTTCGGCAGGCCCCAATTTCTTTGTGGTGAATAAGCGTTATCCTGTATCGCCGTGGGATCTTGATTTTGTTCTTTGTGCAAGATACTACTGCTCACATTCAAAGTTCTGCCTCACTCGACTTTTCTCGGTGCTGAGCTGGTCGCCTAGCCCGACCTGACCCATCCCAACAAATTGCTAAATTAGGTTCGAGAAAAAGAAGTTGCCCGAGTTTGCAAGTTGATCAACTCTTTGTCGATATGGTGCTGCATGAAATGCAGGGTATTTGATGGTGCCGTGTGGATGCTCTTTGCTCTTCCGGGGTGCGCGATTGAGGAGGCAGACCTGTTTTGCGCTTACGCAGCTCTGCCCGAACTGAAGTGTTTGCAGGTTCTCTAGTAAGCGCTGAGTCGAAAGCCGCGATCATATTCTTTGACCAAGTGCTTTACTGTAATCTTTGGCTGTTACATTCGAGTAGTAATGACCCTCAGCAGTTATTGTCAGCTTTGTCACCCTCTCGTATGAGGTAGCTACAGGTAAAGAGGCGCGCCTCAATCAAAGCGTAACATGACAAGGGCAAGCACCGCTACGGCGTGTACTATTTATATATATACAGCATACACACGACGCGCTAGTGGTTACGATCCGCAGTGCGAGGCTTGGCGCGAATAATGTTGTCCACACGCAAGAGAACCTCGGCAGCCTCGGCCGCCAGAGACAATACGGCGCGCTTCAACTTGTAGGACTCTACGATTCCCATCTCGCGCATGTCGCCAATCGTTCCCAGGTTCAAGTCCAAGCCTGACGTAGTCATGCCGTTATAAATGGCAGCACGAAGCTTCGAAACGAGCTCGGAAGAGTCGTAGCCGGCATTGTCGGCCAATATCGTCGGTAACTGGCGCAAGGCGCGACCGAACGACTCTACCGCCAAGGACTTTTTACCCGTCTCGTTCGCAGCGGCTTGTTCCACGGCCTTGGCCATGATCATCTCCGAACAGCCGCCGCCCAAGCAAGTATTGGTGTCGCGCGTGGTCTGTGACAATACCGAGAGGGCATCATGCAAGGAACGCTCGGCCTCATCAAGACCCTGCTCCGTGGCCCCTCGCAACACAATTGTGCACGCATTCCCGGCTTGCACTCCCAGGAAACGGGTATAGGTGTCCTGGCCAATCTGAATGGGCTCAATGAGCTCACAAGTGCCCAAGCGGACATTCTCGGGTGAGTCAAACGTCGACACTACTTCGCCGCCCGTCACCAACGCCAACCGCTCAATGCCATCAAAGTCCGCATGCTCAATTGAGTTGATCTTGGCGTCTGTGAACAATTGTTCGGGGTAATCGTAGATCAATTGTCGGTTGATAAACACATTCACCCCATGGGCCTTGATTTTTTCCACCTTGGTTTTCATCTTGAGGCGCTCCGCCTTTTCCAAATCGGCCAACTTGGCAGTAGAATCAACCTTGAACTTTGCGCCAAAGATCTTGACTTTATCCGTGTCCATGGCAGTATTCGCAAGCAATATCTTGGCGTTATGCACCGTTTTCGGCTGGCCAATGCCAAATTTCTGCGCTAGAATAAACCCTTCGTCCAAGTACGAATCGGCTAAACGGCCTCCAGCCTTCTTGATAATGTGGATGCTATTGAGATTGGTGGACCCCTTCAAGCGCAAAACCGCATTCACCGCCAACTCGGAAAAGTGGGTCTTGTCCTGTGCCAATATTTTTGACGAAAGAGTCGTCTTTGCAATATTGATCAAGTCGGCTCTAAAACGCGCCGGATCTGCGGCATTGTTGACCGCAGCAGCCTTCAACGCGGCTAATGCGACGTTCGTGGCAATCCGATAGCCCTCGATGATTGTCTGCGGATGGATTTTGCGCTCAATAAGTCGCTCGGCCTCCCGCAAAAGCTCTGCGCAGAGCACAGTGACAGAGGTGGTACCATCACCTACTTCGTCGTCCTGGACTTTCGAAATATTCACTAGCACTTTGGCCGCAGGGTTGTCAAAGGGGATGGATTTTAAGATGGTGGCGCCGTCGTTAGTGACTAGCGCCGAATCCGGGTTCGAAGAGCTTTGCAAGAGCTTGTCCATACCTTTGGGGCCTAACGTGGACTTTACCAAGTCACCAACTGCAATCGCCCCGACAAATGCCAGCAACCGCGCATTCTCTGCCCGTTCCTCTGTCACTTGATCTCCAAATATCAGTACAGACATGTTTATCGTGAACGGGTCTCCCTCTACAGCGTGAGATTTTTCAGAGGCGCTTCGGGTGGTTGTTATGTAATCAACAAGTGTCACGCGAGGCGAAAATCGTTCAGAGGCTTGCCGCTCTCAGTAACCATCAGCTCAATAACGTGAAGGGCCGGTTCGTGACACAGGTTTACAGGTATTTCCAATCGGCAGCTTCAACTTCTCTGCACTGCCTGTATAAATGGGTCTTTAAACAGAATTTTGCTCTTCTCTCCGTCCCCACATCTATTCCACTAATTTTTTTTTTCATTTCCCGCTCCTAAAGCCATCCAGGCAACCTTCATCGCCGTCATACAGTCTATAATGCCCTACACTCCCGCAGATTCACTGGACCATAAGAAATTCCAGGAGTTCATACAAACACAGCGCACGAGCGATCCACAACACCTTTTCCAGCAACTTGATGTGGAAAACACTGGAAAAGTCACATTGCACCAATTTAATCGTGCCTTGGAAATCATACACCATCCCATGCGCCATGACGGTGCAATGACGAAACTCGTTTTCAATAGCCTCGATATAAATGGTGATGGGATCGTGGATTACCTGGACTTTTGCAAATACGTCGCTGCTACCGATGCTCAAATACGGCGCGGCTTTAACCTTATTGATAACGATAAAGACGGCAAGCTTGATCGGTGGGACTTTGAGCGCTATCTTACCTCTACCCTTGGATTGAACGCAAGTGATTGCGATGTGCTCTCCCTATTCACCCAAATTGATTCCGGCAACGATGGGTACGTAACTTACGACGAGTTCCGCAACTTTCTTATTCTAATGCCTCGCGTCAATGGTCTGCGAATCAAGACTGCGTTCACTTTTATAGCAGAGAATATGGAGGTCAGTTCCGACGGTGACGTGACTTTGGTGTCGCAATTTCTCAACGGCATTGGGTTTTTTCTAGCGGGCGGATTGAGTGGGGTGGTTTCACGGACATGCACTGCACCATTTGATCGCATCAAAGTCTTTTTGATCGCTCGGGCTGATTTGAGCTCCACAGTGCTCCGATCGCGGCAAGAAATCGCCGCCACGGCATGCAAGGCTGCGACCGCAGTGACAGCTGATGCCGCAAAGGCCAGCGCAGCTCATTCTCCGAAAACCATCCGCTCGCCTATCATCCAAGCTGCCCGGACCCTTTGGAAACAAGGCGGCTTTAGAGCATTTTACGTGGGCAATGGCCTCAATGTGCTAAAAGTTTTCCCAGAATCTGCTATAAAGTTTGGGTCCTTTGAAGCGACCAAGCGAGCGCTTGCGCGTCTAGAAGGCAGTGAAGATACCTCAAATCTCACCAAGGCCTCCACGTACTTGAGCGGTGGCATAGGCGGTGTCATCTCTCAGTTTGCCGTCTACCCGATTGATACCCTAAAGTTTAGACTCCAATGCTCCAACTTGGACTCGGCCGTTCGCGGTAATGCATTGCTTTTTCAAACTGCACGCCAGATGTTCGCTCAAGGCGGTGTATCTCTGTTTTACCGCGGCATACTTGTCGGGACAAGCGGCATATTTCCCTACGCCGCGCTCGACTTGGGAACGTTTTCCACAATCAAGAGCTGGCTAATCCTCCGCGAATGTAAACGCACGGGCCAGCGACCGGATCAAGCGAAATTACCGAATCATATGGTCTTGGGCTTGGGCGCGTTTTCTGGCTCTTTTGGTGCTACCGTGGTATACCCCATCAATTTACTTCGCACACGCCTTCAAGCGCAAGGGACGTACGCTCATCCATTTCAATACACAGGGCTACGCGATGTTTTCCAGCAGACAATCTCTCGCGAAGGATACGCGGGCTTATTCAAGGGTCTCGTGCCTAATCTAGCTAAAGTTGCCCCAGCCGTCTCCATTTCTTACTTCATGTATGAAAACTTGAAGAATTTATTCGGATTGACTAATGATGTATAGAGCCGTCTTTGATGCCGCCAAACTACTGGTGGACAAGCAATATAGGGACATTTTACCGATACCGTTAAGCTCATCGTTTGACGTTTGTCATCATTCGCAAAAGCTCTTTTCATGATAGCGAAACATGTTCAACAATTTTGAAGGCGACAGCGAGTAGCTTATGCGCAAGAAAAAGTGAGCCTCTTCTTCCATACCCGATCAACCATAATTGCCCTTTCACGTCATCAGCATCGTTAACCAAATGTAGTTTAGCATACCGTCTTGCTCGAATAAGGGTGACTCTCTTGTAAGCTTATATGATCAGCTTGGCGCAGCCGCTGTTGCCACCGCGCTTGTGTTGCGTTCTTTTTGGCAACTAAATTCTATTTATCCGTAGCCCAAAATCAGGTCCCGACACCATTATCGGGCGAGTCATCCAGTTCAATCGAGATGGCAACTTCTAATCATCACTTGTGGGTTTGACCAGATAATACTCGCAGCAAATACTAATCGCAAACAATTCAACGTCGACTTCCCCAATTGCCACAATTCTCTTGTTTTTCACTGAATCAGTAGCTCCACTTGGTCCGCATCTTACCCAATCGTCCCTCCCATTCACACTTGGTCTTTGCATTTCCATAGCGATTCTGAAGAAAAGTTTATTTTCCGCCGTATATGCGTCGCCAGCTCTCGCTTGAACCGTTGCCTGAAGTCGCTTGAGTTCGGTGCAATGCTCAAATAAGAGGGTCTGAAATTGGCAATAGATCTCGCCCCAGCTCATCCCAGGGATTTGTAGAGTAGATGACTTTAAATTTGTACCTGGAGCGACTTGCTTGGTTGATAATATTTCCGTGTCGATCATGGAGGCAAAACCGGCCACCAAGTCAGAGACTCTGAGGCACCACGAGCTACGTGTCTGGCGATTATCTAAATCGTAAATGGCGACGTAGAGTGCGCCTCCTCCATACACGTTGTCTGCGTTGTCCTTCGTTTCCACTTCACTGTTGCTTCCGAAGCCAGCTTGCATAAGGTACCTCGATGCAACGTCCTCAATATATTGCGAGAGTTTTGGGTTTCGAGACATATGAACAACAATGCCGAACTTCATCGCCTTCTCAAATACACCTAGTTGGTAAATGTCATTGTAGAATAACACTTGATTGATCCAGACTTGAATAAACTCTCTAAACGTGAGCAAGATGTTGGCAGAAGTCAAAGGAAGACTCATAGCATTACGACTGCCCGTAAGAAGCGACGAACGAAGCTTTGCTATTCGACTTTGTACTGGTGTCTAGCTTTCGCTATCTTTGTCGCGGGCCAAACGCATTTCCTCGAATTTTTCGTCCAACACAGTTGCGCAGCCGGCTCTTCCAAGCAGTCTACTCTTTCATTCGGTGATAATTTCGTTTCTTCGTGATTCATGTCAGAATGGTGCCATGGCATCACTACTCTCTTCCATGTTGCCAAAGCTGGATAACTATCAATTTGAAAACTAGAGAAATGTCTAACTTGTTTATTTGCTCTTGCCTAGAGAGCGTAGTCAAAGTGAGTGAAATTCCGCTCATTGACACTTAGCAAGTGCCGCATTGTGGGCCTACCATGGGGACAATTCCATGGCTTGTCCAACCGACCCAATTCATTTAGAATACTGATCATTTTTGAAAAGTGAAGATGCTGACCTATCATTATGCTGCTGCGGCACGCTCGGGAGGCCAAAATCTTGTATATTTTGGAGCATCTTACAGTATCTTTAAACGAACAGTTGGATTTTTCAAGCTGATTGACCAACTCATGAAAGTCATGTGTTGAAAATGAAGTGTTCTTCAGGACCGGTAAAGTTCTGAGCACAACACGCGATCCGCATTGCTTTTCCGCGTCTATATCGAAGAGGAAGCCATTCTTGTGGAAAACTTGTGCATTCTCCATCACCAATAGCTCGTCAACAACACTTAGCTCCATGGTTTGCGGGATAACTAGTCTTTGAGAATCAATTACGAACTGACTGCACAATTTTTCATAATTAGTCTTCTCATCACTAGCGTGTTGATCTATAATGAAGATTTGGCATTCGTTAAATGATGCCAAAATAAATCCGAGGTTGAATTGGCCAATAACGCGCATTCGAGAAAAGTCTTGTTTCGCGATTGTGCATGTCAACAATTCTTCTTGGCGTTCAGCTTCCCTCAAGTCACCTTTGCAAATCATGTCACTCCGGTGTTCCACTTGCTCAGTTACCATGAGTCGTTCCTCACTGTGATTTGAGTGATCGACTGTGGACCATTCACTAGTGTCAAGTCTCTGGAATAGGTCATGCACACCCTGATCATTGTCAAGTCGTTTATTATTTGCAACCTGTTGAGATACCGGGCCAGCGTCATCATTAGCATTTTCCTTGACGGTCAAGCGCACTGGGAAAAAATTCTTACCATAATTCCCTTGATCATCTCGGCATTTGACAGCGGCATCACCTTTGCAGTTGTTTTCGGCGTCTCTTGGGTCGACTTTTATGTCTCTACCATATTCTTCGCGGCTGGAAAAGCTCCGAGTCGCAATCAAATTTGAGCTTTCCCCCAAGGGCTTGGGTGTAATCCCTCTGTCAGAATCATCATTAGGTAGTGCACAATCTGACGACAAGAAACCTTGATCTGTTTCAGAAACGACGCTCTCGAGGCGCGCAGTCAGGATCTCAGTAGTTTTGCTATGTGGGGTCTCCAATGTGTCGACGTCTTCGTCAGCATTAACAGAAGGAGGCGATGGTGAAATTTTGTTCGATATAGAAGACTCGGTAGATACTCCCAAAGTAGGTCGTTCTGATGGCGCGGCTTCCGAATATTGCCCAGCATACTTTTTGTGCGGCATTTTTGGCGAGCTGTTCTCAGATATTTGCTTAGAGCTCAGAAGAACAACACGTTCTTCCTCTTGCCCATAAAATTGGCAGAATTCAATCTTGCTGCTTTTTGTCTCGCCAGCTTCTTCTATCCCTGGCTTTTCGCTGATAGCATTCTCTTCTTGAGCTTCATTTCCTTTTCCCTCGAGTTCTTGACTAAGATGACGAAGGCTATCATGCTCTCGATTATCATAAGGCTTCGCCTTGTGACCGGTTTCCGGAGCTGTGTGAGATTTTGCGGAATCGGGATCGCACAACAGTTCTCTCGGCGTGCTGCGTCTTCTATCACTCTTCGGTGATATCTGCAATGAATCTTCAAGGCCAGCGCTTGCTATTACTGTTTTCAGGGGCTCTATCGGAGTCACGACGGTTTTGGTGAAGTTGTGGGGAACAATGTTTTCTTGCTGCGTGTAAAACTCGAGGAGCAAGCGATGTATTTCCTCGATAAATTCATCTTCCTTGTGTATCACAACAACCGTCTTATCGGGCACGACATTTACGTCCAACTGAGATGGGTCCGTTCGGATATCTAGCACAAATACAGGGTATTGGTGATGGTTGAATTGTTTGAAAACGTTGTTGATAGTTTTTTGTAGTTTTTTCAACACTATCGGTCTCTTGTTGGCGAACAAGAATTGCCTGCTCTGCGTGGAAATGCCAAAGCCAAATGAGGAGTTTGAAATGTACCCCTCGATAACTTTGCCTGACGAGGTTTCGAGGCGCACAGGCCCTAGACCCCGCGAGCCATTAGGTCCGAATATGGTGTTCAAGTTGTCAAGCACAGTGGCATTTTTGCCACCGCGACTATTCAAGACGATATTTCTCTTGTTCGTGATATTTGACACAATAAATCGAATTTCAGGAAACCCGATTAAGTAGCTTGTCAATAGATTAATTGCCTTGTGAAACTCTCTTTTATGATTCAACGCAAAAGTTTTGCGGCGGACTGGTAACGTTTCGAACAAACCCTTGATCGCAACAGATGTTCCTTCCTCAGTCATACCACCCTTCTTAGACGTTGCAGATAAGAGCTCGCCTTTTGTGGAGAATTGAAGCTCGTTAATTGTGGGGTAATCCTCTTTGGTGCTGGTAAGGATTTTGACGTTTGTAGAGATGCAACATATTGAGTTCAATGCCTCTCCGCGGAAGCCTAACAGCCGTAACTGCTCCAAGTCAGAGAAATCGGCAATTTTCGATGTGTATCCACGCCTGCAAAGGCCTTCAAAGTCCTTCAGATTGATACCATGCCCATTATCGACGACCGTGATGGAATCCATGCCGTAATTGTGGAAGCTGATGTCAATATTCGTACTATTACTGTCAATAGCATTTTCAACCAATTCTTTCACAACAGCCTTCAAATCAACTATAACCTGGCCTGAGGTGATTTTTAGTATATCCTCTTTGTCCAAGCATGATATCGACATGAGTATTTCTGCACTAGTTTGCACTAGTCTATCGCCACCAACAAAATTCACTCCTAGCCTGTCTGGCTACTTACATACAGGAAATTTTAGGAACACAAATTCTCAGATGAACACATGGTTGATACGGCGAGTGACCAGCGTGGTGAAGCGAGCCCAGTCAAAAAGGGGTACAGGTGATGATAATTAAGTTTTCGGCGACTTGTGTCATTTAAGCTCGGATTAGATACCCTCGTGAATTATGTGCCACATATTCTTTGACAAAATGCATTTTTTCCGAAGGCGATACCCGCCACGATGAGGTTTCTGTCAAGTGAACTACACATCAGGAATAATATACAGAGTCTCTCTACCTGCTTCTCTACAATTTTCGCACAACTAGTTCTCCAGACAGTTGTCAATCGTGATACAAAGGCATGATGAGTAGTCCTTTTCACCAATTTCGCGGTCAGACAGCTGCTTTGCTGCTTTTAAGTGCTCCTTTCATCTTGTGCTCCGCTTTCAGGTTGCAGGTATACCGCACAATGCTTCTTGAAATCAGTCGTTTCGGAGCAAAAATATTCGCCGAAAGAGACACGCTGCATTCATGTTGACTCTTCAAGTTGCCAACCCCTGCTTTAATTTCAATGCACACTTCTCTATCCCTACATACCCGACAATGGCCCCATCGCCCTACTCTTTTTGCTGGTTTTCGCTGCCTTAGTGACTTTGCTTGAGCAACACTTTCGTTCAGGGCCTCTTAAACTGTCTATGTCGAGATTCTTAGCGACAAATATCCTGCTTCAAAGTATTCGCAGCCTGACTGGTTAGTCTGGCGAACCATTTTTCCACTTTTGCCACCATGACATTAACAGCGTTCGAGTCAGCGGAATAGTGTCGAGCTCAGCCAGGATAGCTTCGTCCTCTATTTGGTCGAGGCATTTTTTTCAAATTTTCAAATGCGAAGGGTGTGTTCCTGATGAGATAACCGCTTCAGGCGTTGTCTATGTTTAACAGGGAGACATTTTCTTGCAGCACGGCGGCGCGCCCAGTGCAGGTACTAACTTCGGTGACCTACTTGAATTAGTGCAAACGGCGAATATGCGGTGGAGCAAGTCGACCTTGGTTGAAAGTATTCTATATCGTACTCACCCTTCAATAACAAAGATATTACCCCTACCTTAGTATCCTTTGAGCTGACCGTTAACCCTTCCCATTAGCCACGTTTTTGAGGTTCGCGGCAATAACGGGCCCCCCAATGACGAGACTTCCAAGTGGCGATCATTCGTGAGGCCAACATTGCACTCTCTCGGTCAAGCGCAGATGTTGATGGATCTTGTGTTCGCGGCAGCACCGAGGTTGTTTAGAACGCCACCGTCAATCTTGGGTGATACAAAATAGTCAAAAGTGTATTGCTTAGTCCTCAGCGGTCGTTAAGTGGTTTGATACCTCTTGATGAAGAGCCTAGTTGACACAATTTCGTAGTCGTGATACTATCCTCCATGGACGATATCGAAGGTGAGATCACCCCTGGCAATGACAAATCTGTCTTGTAAAGGTTAATGGATTCTCATCACAGCTAATAATTTTAATAAATAGAAATACCGCATTTAAAAAGTGATTGGAAGCATGGCACCCGGAATCGTTGACTTGAACAGCTATTCCTTCTAATTACCGCGTTTGAAGCATTGCGGAGTGTAGAATGACGGCAACGTTACTTAGCGGCTATCACGCGATTTGAGTACTGCGGAGCGGATGTTTTCAGATAAGGCCCGGATCTCAGGGGTTCCTCGAGTTGGATCGGCGTTTGTTCCACCACCAGCCGAGAGAACGTATGAAATAGGGCTCTGAATAGATAAGATTACTCTCCCTATCCCATATGTTGTGTTAAGGCCTTGCGGTATATGGTTCACACACTGTTACAGGGTCTAACATTATAATTTTTCGGACATATCGCGCAAAAAAGTAGGCGAATGCTGCAAAAACCCAAAACTGCAAAAAATCAAAATTTCAAAAAGTGGGCGAATGCTGCAAAAAACCAAAACTGCAAAAAGTAGTACCTCTCTATATAAATCAGCAGATTACGCACGCACTTAATTGTTGAGTATACCCGTAATTGGTATCAAACTGAACCTACGAGTCTCAGTAACTCCTGTGCTCAACACCAATGAAAATAGACGTATTCTGAGTGGCTGGAGAAGGTTTTGACGCGGGGTTTTTTGCAGCACTCAAAAAGCAATTCTCACCAAATTGGAACTTCTGGGGAAAGAAGTATAAGAATCGGGCGAGATCCACTTTTTGCTTTTCCTAATATGTCACATCACTCTCAGACTAGTGCTGGTCTTCGCATTGTCGAACGCTTTTGTCGATACTTTGGAGCA
>JAKTSS010000063.1:0-41617 GCA_030580355.1 Debaryomycetaceae sp. yHKB357 | reverse complement strand
CCCATGTAGCGACCAACGCCGATGTTTATATTGAACAGCGCATGAACTGGCTTTGCCAAGGTCCCAAGCATTCGAGGCCCACATTTGTAGGACAGACATGGTTTTTCAAAAGATCGGTACGAGATGATGGGTGACGGGGATTTTCTTATCAGTAGCACAGTCAAGCATAACTAACACACGTTGATTGTCATTAAATGCTGCCGCTACTTGCAAAATAAGTGCGGGTGTGCCTTTTCTTCTTGTCCAACGAATCAGCCATTAGGTCAAAAACCGAATTTTATCGGATCGGTGATTTAGTCGAGTATGCGTCCATGCAAACATTAGTGTTCCATTAGTGTCTATGTAAAGATACGTTCCTATGCAATCAAGTCTCTTACACTTGTCCGTCGAAGAGAACCCGCGGCTTACGCCATTCGAGCCGCGTCCACCAGGTCGTTCGCACTCGACACCGAGCCTACCGGAACCTTCTCCGAGTCCTCTTCGTCCAGCGCCTTGTCCAGGCCACTCGTCTCCGCCGCGGCATCCGCCTTGGCCTGGGCCTCCGCCTTGGCCTTGGCCGCGACCTGCCTAAAGTACTCCGCGTACCCGAACTTGGATCGCGCCCGCAACTGCGGCCCGTACCGCTCGTACACAAAGGGCACCGGTACCATCGCTAGCGCGATGAAGGCAAACACCGACAGCGCCCATCCCGTGCCTAGTCGCTGGTACATCTGCACCGTGAACAACGGGAACACCGACGCGATGATGTAGCGCAAAAAGTTTATCGCGCCGAGCGCCAGGGCCACGTACATGGGCGGGAACGACATGCCCAAGTAGAGCACCACCGCGAAGAACACGAGTATGAGGCCAAACCCGAACGGCACCCCTGCCGCGGTCGGCGCCATCCAGTGCACCGAGCGGCGGGCCGTCCAGCCCATCCAGAAGAGCGACACGGGAAGACACACCGCCCCGATCTTGCCCGCGAGCAACTTGCGCTCCGGCGGGTCCCACACGATGTTGCCGTTCCCGTCGAAATTCAAGCGCGACCCGTCCGGCTTCTTCTTGAAAAAGTAGTAGCGGTCAAGCATCGCGTAGAAGAGCACGCCGAGACAGAGACCGAGCCCGACGCCGATAAATGGCAACCCCAGATCGCCGAGAGTCATGTCGTAGGTGCCGCGGAAGATCACGGGATAGGCCTCGAAGAAGCCAAAGAGCACGGCAAACACGAACGCGATGTAGATCAGCATTACCAGGACGATGGCGTCGGTAAAGAGCATCTTGATGGGCAAGAACAAGATATAGTTGGCGATCGCCTTGAACTTGGCGCTGGTGAAGGGTTCGTGCACTAGCGCGATCCCCCGTGCTTTAGCGCGTTTGCGGAGGATTATGGGCTTGTAGGTTTCCGGACACAACACGACGAACGGCAAGATGAAACCGGAGAACATGATCAGGATCCAGGCGGCCAGCCACTTCCAGCCCTTGTTCTCCACGGCGTAGCCGCCAATGACGGGCCCAATGACGGGTCCGAGGAACGGCGCGAGACAGAAGATGGTCATGGCGAGCGACATGTCGAAGGGGTCGTTGGCCCACAAGTCGCCGATGGTGCCGCCCGCGATGGAGAGAGCGGGCAGCGACGCGTAGCCGGCAAAGAAGCGGAGCACCAAGATGCTGGCCATGTTTTCCAGCAAGCCCACGCCCATCGTGAACAAGATCAGGATGGGGAGCGTGACCAAGTACACCCAGCGGCGGCCCACGACCTCCGAGAGCGGGGCCAGGATCATGGGCCCGAACGCGAGGCCAATGAGGTAGAACGTGAGTCCCGAAAGGCAGAGCTCCTGCGACGCATTGAAGCGGCGCATGAGGTCGAAGGTGGCCGCGACGTAGAGCGACAGGCCGAGGCAGCAGCACAAGCAGACGATGGCGGTGGTGACGGTGATGTACCACTTTTTCCACTTTGGCCAGTTCTGCGGGTTGCACGGATCGTCGGGCAGATCCCAGTCCAAGTCCTTTGCGTGGACTGGGACCGCTGCAGGTGCGTGTTCCAGAGGAGGGTGCTCGCTGGACGAGCGCGATGCGCGGCCACTAGCCGAGGCGAACGCCTGTTTCTGCTCCTTGTTCAAGTGAGGGGTCGCCGCGATGGTCAGGTCGTCGTGGGCGGGCTCGTTCGCGGTGGGGGCGTCCAGCAGGTCCGCGGCGCTGAAGAAGCTCTGGGCCGAGCTCGCGGGCTGGCTGTTCTGGACGGTGCTGAAGGAGGCCACGCTGGACGTGCCTGCGGTGTGGAAGCTCTGGCCGCCGTCGGTGGTGTAGTTGGACTGGGCCACGGAAACGCTCAGGCCCAGACGGTTAGTCGGGTGGCTAGTTTTGCTGTTGTTGACGGCCGAGCGTAGTTGTTCCTCCTCCGATTTGGAGGTGCCGAATATTCCCATGGTTGATGCAATGGGTATGAATATTAGGGCAATTGGTTGGTGATGAGGACCTCAGGGTGATTCTTCGGGAAGGACTGTCAAGGATATCAGGGAAATAAAGGATGATTAGGATCTGGTCAGGGTGATTCTTCGGGAAGGGAAGTAATTCTGGTAAGGATCAGGGCAATTAAGGGTACTAGGACCTGGTCAGAACGATTCTTTGGGACGGGAAATAGTCCTTGTAGGATGGCAGGGCAATTAAGGGTGACTAGGAACTGGTCAGGAAGATTCTCCGGCAATGAAGGGTGATTAGGATCTGGTCAGGACGACTCTTCGGGGAGACAAGTGATTGTGGGAAATAAGACCAAGGACAATTGGTACAATAGTCCGCGCGAACTGAACCGAGCGGCTAACGATCCGACAGGTATTGAGGCAGAGCAGACGACGGAGACAGATGCAGCGGAGGCACTGGCTGGAAGAAGGTCACTGAAAATTTTTCTACAGGGCCAGAGGGAGAATCTAAAATAGGAAAAGCCTCGGACTATATACGAAGCAGGCGCGTTACCGGGAGGGCAGGTGCATCGTGCACATTGCGCGCCCCCTATTGTGATCAGAGCCGATTGCCGAGGCTTTACCCGCGTAAAGTGGCCCGGGAAGGAAAAACAAAAACCGCCGGGTGCGGGCGCGGAGGTACTCTCCGTAGAGGACGGAGGCCACGCGAGCAGTGTCGTCGTTGCAGGCAGTGATACACGAGCCAACACCGCACTCGGCTGTTTTAGCAGTCTTTGTTTCGGGGGATTCAGACGCGCAACAACAAGGACGACGGAACACATTTCAGGCTGGGTAAAAAATACCATGCATCCTCGGCATTTCATTCCAGATGGTGCCAGGGGCGGCGCGCCACAAATCAGCAGTGGCCCGAGGCTGACTAAGTATGTGCCGGAACACGCCCGGGCGGTGGAGTCGGGCGAAGAAGGCATGGCCACCTGAAACTGCGGTGCTATCCTTGGCGGGCGTGCGGCCACCGTGGAATATTATACCCTGCTGGGCCCGTGACCCTGCCGAAATCCCAAGACTAAGCGATCTGTTCTTCAAACAAGAGCCAACAGAAAATCCCGCCTCTGGGTTCCGCCATACACAGGTGGCATTGGCTCCCGACACGCACAGGCCTACACCACCGCATCCCCTCCGGCAACTCGCGCCTGGGTTTTGTGCTGTGGCAAATCCGAACACCCAGCATGAATACGAGACGCATCTTCCTCTGCAACACGGAATAATAGCGCGCCGGCCTAGCCGGCTCCCACTCAATGCTGGGCCATGCATGCGGCGTGATAATTCCGGCTATCACCGCTTCCGCTATTGGGGCTTAACTCCGTGACGTCATAACTCCGGCTGTCCCGTTCCCCTCGTATTCATGCAGCCTTGACTTTTGCAATCCACTCACCACTCTCGATGGACAACTGTCGCCTTGGAGACGGAGTTCGACGCACTGCCGCTCTACGGACTACCCCGTTTCCCGTTCACAGCTGTGGCCTTCTGTTGACCCGTACTGCATAGTATCATCAGATCGTTGCATTCAGCAGAGCGTGGCAACGGTGTAGGAACGGACAGCGATAACGCACGCCCCTATCGTGGTCTAGATCCGTCAGCCCCTTCTTCCAACATTTCCTGTGGTCCCTGTGCGATATCACCCCTCCTACCTCTTCAATCTTTTCGGCCTCTTCACATTTCCTTTTATTCTGATATCACCCCTCCTGCCTCTTCACATCCTTTCGGCCTCTTCACATTTCCTTCTCTTACTTCTGATCCCTTCTTACGTCACCACTCTTCCTTGACTTATCTCCCGATATCACCCACTTCCTTTGGATCCCTTATCACGTCACCACTCTTATCAGTGCCTGTCTCTTGAATGATGGTGCAATGTCGTGAATACTATTCCTACATTCTGAATGATGTAACCCAACCAGCTGATGTACATCCTGGCACTTTAAGATCGCCTTGGTGTGTTTTGTTTACATGCATTGAAGCTCGCCAGCTACCATTTGCAGAGACCAGTGGTGGCGATAATCTCCGATAGTTATCTTCCGCATGGTAGGTTTTCACACATGGTAGTCACTGGCAGTTTCCTGATACGCATTCTGTAATTTCCGTCGTCACAGTCATTTGTGGTCCATACCCAGTGATAGTCGCCCGCAAGAGCCCACACGTAAGGCCACTCAGGGTCACAGTTGACATCCCTCCCTTTACATTATCTTGATGCTTGTATCACTGTGATACACCTGTCTCTACATCACGCTACATCTTTCCCTTACTTGTACCACCGTGACACACCTGTCTCTCTACATCCCTCTGCATCCTCATCTTACATGAGTCACAGTAACACCCTTCGATCTTTTCTCATCAGTCACTCTATAATAGTCCATGCCTAGTCCATTAACTCGCTTCTCTCACTGCGATCGTGAATCTCTGTCCATCTATTTGACCGCAACACGTCAATCTCCTTTTGTATTTTCTTATCTGTCACTCCGAAATTTGCCATGTCTACTCCATTAACTCGCTTCTCTCACTGCGATCGTGAATCTCTGTCCATCTATTTCACAGTAACACGTCAATCTCCTTTTGTCTTTTCTCATCTGTGACTCCGTAATAATGCATGTCTAGTCCATTTAATCGCTTCTCTCACTGCGATGGTGAATCTCTTTCCATCTATTTCACAGTACCACGTCCATCTCCTTCGGTCCCTCCTCATCTATCTCGCCACATCCCCACCCGCCCCACCGTAATACGTCTTGGCCCGCACGTAGCCGAGACTGAAATTGCACGCAAACGCCAACAGCACCAACAGCAACACCGTTATCAACACCTTGAACGATAACGGCTCCACGAGGCGCGATATCACGAGGCCCGTCAAGTACGCGAGCGTGTGTGCGCGCGAGCCGCCCGCCGTGTGATGGTGCATGCACCGCGCCCACTCGGCACACTGGCCCATCTGCATCGGCACCGGGTCGGCGCACTCGTTCGCGGTGTACGCCCGCAAACACGCCTCGCGGACCGTCGCAGCGCTCGCTTCCAGGCTGCGTAGCTCGTCGCTGATGTCGGCACGCACCGCCGCAATCGCACAGTAACCGAGGTGTAGCGCGTAGAGCGCGACGCACGTATTGAGCACTAGCTGTATGTACGACCAAATCACATAGGCAAAGGGCCGCAGTGGGTGGATCCTATCGTCCCATGGCGACGGAAGGAGCACTCCTTGTGGGACGGGTGTTGCCCCAGTAGATTCCCGAGGGGCAACATCTTTCTGATCAGTATTGTGCTGGAGGGTCAGGGCGGGGCCTGAAAGTTGTGTGGCGGCGGGGGACTCTGGTAGCTGAACCTCAACAGGGCCTGCCCGCTTATGCACGTTGGAGTAGTAGTGGTGGTGGTGTACCTGTAGCGACAGCGAGGGCGCTTGCTGCGGCCAGTATGGAGAAGTGAATACAGGTGTGTTGGAATTGAAGGTGGATGGCACACCAGAGCTGAAGGTGGATGGCACACCAGAGCTAAATGTGGATGGCGTGTTAGAATTGAAGGTGGACGGAGTGCCAGAGTTGAAGGCGGATGGCGTGTTAGAATTGAAGGTGGATGGCACACCCGGATTGAATGCAGACGGCGCGCTAGAACCGAAAGATGGTGGCGCATTCGCAAACGAGGAAAAGCCCGAGTTGAGAGACGCAGGCGCGTACGGAGAATTGAAAGCGGGCGGTGTCGGATAACTATGACTCGCATCAAAGGGCGCTATTGGAGGCTTACACTTTATAGCTAAAGCAGTATCATACTCATAGTCCCATGGCTGTCCAGTAGAATCAAGCTCACTGACATTGAGATCGGCGTCCACCTCACTGTCGTCGGCATGGGGAGTTTGCGTGAGTAGCCGCTGATGACCAATAGCCAAGCGAGCGCCAAGTTCTGTAGGAGAAAGAATACGGGACACGATACTGGGCGACTTCAACGGCAGTGTAGACGCGCTCATGCCGCGAGTTCTGCAGTGCTTCATCCGAGGTAAAGGCGATGCTGCGGCGGTATGTTGTGGTTCCGGCACCGACTCCGGTTCAGGCTCAAGTTCCGGTTCGTCAATCTCCATGAGATCATCGCTAGAGTCTGCTATTCCAGTATCCCGAAGCAGAAGATGCGATAGTAGGTCAACGCCCTCATCGATATGCGCCATTGGCCTAATGTTTTTGTTTGGATCTCAACTTATCCGCAGGGCATCGCGGGGTTGTAGAAAAACGAAAATTGCACCCAAAATGAACCAAGATACACCTTTAATCCTCGGGATATACACATACTAGACCCCTCCACATATGGCTTCGAAACGGAAGAAAGCTCAAAAGCATAAGGACTTTGTCAAGCCCAAGCTCCGTGTAGGCAAGACCGCCGCAAAGCCCTCAAATCATACCAGCACCGACTTTGTTGCGAAAACCATCTCCCTCCCCAACCAGTCTCTCACCAGCAAATCGTCGCATGCAAAGCTCTCGTCCGACAGGCAACACGAAATCAGCCTTGTGCACCATCTAAGCCTCACGAAACACCACTCTCTGTCTACGCGGAAGGAATCGCTTTCATACGTCGAAGCCCACCTCCCGTCCAATCCCTCGCTATACAAACAGGTTTTCCAAGCGGTCACTCCCATGATGCTCGACCAGTCCCGCGGAGTGCGCGCGGCGCTAGTCCTGCTCCTCGGCGCGTGTGCGCGGAAACAGCCCGCATTACTAGAGCTTCATGCGAAGCCGTTGGCGCTCTATATTCACCTGGCAATGACGCACATTGTGCC
The DNA here is from genome assembly GCA_030580355.1 of Debaryomycetaceae sp. yHKB357. Lineage (NCBI taxonomy): Eukaryota > Fungi > Ascomycota > Pichiomycetes > Serinales > Debaryomycetaceae > Debaryomycetaceae sp. yHKB357. The sequence goes on along the minus strand of JAKTSS010000063.1, from coordinate 34,423 downwards.
TGATATCCGAAACGACTCTTGCAAATTCTTGGGCTTGCTCGTGGAGCATGCGCCCTTCGCCTTGGCCCGTATGCACTTTACCAAGACTTTAAGGTCCTTCTTTTCGTTGATGGCATGGACGCTTACCAGCGACAAGAAGGCGGTGTCGATGGCGGTCACCACCAGTTCCGTGATTGGGGGCTCTGCAAAGAAGGCTCGTATCGGGCACTTGGATGTGCTCCGGCAATTCCTCATGACCTGTCTCCTTGAGAAGGAAATGATCGATAGTGGTGGTGCAGATGAGGTCCTTTGCGTGCACCCACACACGATGCACCACATGCTACCGCGCGTGCCTCATCCGTATGCGTCGATGGACTTGTTTGCCGGTCCGTCCGTGCAACTAGCCAATCTGTCGCACCAACATGGGCGCCAAGACGGAAAGTTCTCGGTAGACGACTTGGACACGGTTTCTACGCAGGATAAGTCGGTGCGAGTAAAACTAATGACGGACGTGTTCCTCGAGCCAATGCAACATAACCTCAGAAATCTTATACGCGAAGGCGGTGAGGTTGGACGAGCTGCGAACTCTTGTATCCGTGTGCTCGAGCAAATAAAGAAAGAGGAAGACAAGTGAGTTATGTAATGATTTCGACAGTTAATACGACGATAAAAGAGTGGTAATACAGATAAGCTCCATATGATGGATAGAGAGAAGGATGTCACCTAAAAAAACACGGCTGCAAATGCTTCATATTGTTTCAAGACGGTTGCAAAATGGTCAGGGATGAGTTTTTTTCCCCTTCCCAAGTGGCATTAAATAACCTTCTCGCCCACATCTTTCTTTCGTTTACACTACTTCGATCATGTTCACAAGGCTAGTGACGTCATTCGGTAGAATGCCTAGCTCACTGGCATACACATCTGTTTTCACGCTTACCAATCGCACCATAGCGACTTTTCCCGCCCTATGCGCGAAGAAACCGTCCCGAACGAAAGCGAGGGCACCCGCAGCCGAAACAGACTTGATCGACTTTGATGCGCTCAACGCCAAGTACCAGGACACGCTTGCCAGATTCGCTCGCGCAGCGACTGATGCCAAGCTCGGAAAGACCTCGCCGCAGATCTTTGATCGGCTCTTGGTGCTGGTCAATGGCGACACTGTACCCTTCACCTCCGTCGCACAGACCTCGCTCAAGGGCCGCAACTTTATCATCACCTTGTTCGAGCCGCGGCACGCCCATTCCGTCATCAACGCCATCTTGGGCTCGGGATTGAACATGAACTGCCAGATCGATCCCAGCAACCAGTACACTTTAAAGTCGCCGCTCCCCACCATCACGGCCGAGACGAAACGCGACGCCGCCAAGAAATTGAAGCAGGAGTACGAGGCGTTGCGGAACGGCGCTTCTCGTCACTCACTCGCGGCAGTCCGCAACGATGCCAGAACAAAACTCAAGAAGAATCCGGGAACGCGCGACGCCGATCTTGTAGAGAGCACGATGGCACGGCTCGAGGAAACGCACAAGCTGTACGCCACAAAGTTGCAGGATCTGTTCAAACAGGCAGAGACTGCTATATTGAGGTGATGTTGTTACATTGATACGAGGCAAAAATCATGGTACCGATGTTGCTAAATCTAAACTGTTTATTCTTTCCGCGACGCCACACTGTATGCTGAATCGCACCCCAACTGCCCCTAGTATAAGATCAAAAAAGACTAGAAAGACCAGGATATGAGCGTTTTTTTTTTATGTATCCAAATGTCGGACATTACGATTTCTCGGCTCTTTACCTTTTATCATCTCACCGACTTCTGCGAGCTCCTCGTGGGCCCAACGGTGGTTTTATACATACTTCTCAGTATGCCCTCTGGTACACATAATCTGAGCGGGACTTTGCAGTTCACTATCTATAATGCTTTGGTTTATTGCGTTAGCGGACCCGTAAGATTTCTTCAATGCCCCACCCGGATAGGGAACTGTATCGTAGGATAATAGCGGGGCGCCTCTAATTTCCGCAGTAACACGTAACTTATATCATTTACTTGTTACAGCATGCATGTCTGTCCATGACGTAGAATTATATCTTGAATTCGGCACCTGTTGTTTCCAGCAAATTAACGAATACGAACACGGTACCCAACATACAACCAATCATGTTTGCTCGCGTATGATGCTCAGAACTTGAAACTGGTGTCCATTGAAGGTATTCGTTGCATTGATTCCCACAGCCATTGGGTTAGATCTAATTCTCGTTATCTTCATACACTATGAGTTACCAGTATAGTTTGAAGCAAGTGTACTGAGTAACGTAAAGTGTAGGAAATAGGTCATGTAAAATGTGAGTGCACCTTCACCCTCCTACACCCACCACGTATGCGTCTTTGAGTCGCCATACTTGGAAGCAAGCTCAGAGGTGGTCTGAACCCTGTGATGCAGACCCCATGCATGGTAATACCTACAGCTGACGAGTCACGACAAGGGGTCTAATCGAGTGTGCGTGGACAAATATTCTTTGAGCGGGCGACTGGGAAAACTTCATGCCTTCATCTACAATAGTCATCAGATTCTTGAGCGTATGAGGCGATGCTGATATTTACCCTTAATAAAAGAATTGGCAGCTACATCGAGTATCAGGTTTGCGACAAAGTGAAGGAGAGTCTTGACACCACGGTCTCGGTCGTCCACGCGCCATCATCCCATATTTGCCGTGGCAAAGGAGGAAGGCATAATTTCGATTGACTTTTGAAGCAGGGTGAGGATCGTTTTGCAGATGACGATTCCCTTTTCGCAGTATTTCGTTCAAGTCAGTTCAAGTTACACGGGGAATCCTACTCGATGGCGACAAATCCAGCAGTGACACGTTAACCCAACACAACAATCTACCGGGAAAAACAGTTATACGCACTGGATCAGGAGACGCCTGGTTACCACCAAAAGCATCATCAGCGTGTGCGACGAAGGGTGAGGTGATGCTCGCACTTTCACCCAATCACAAGCTGATACCTCCGATTGGCCGGAGAGCACCGCGTCAACCTTGGTCAGCCCTATCATTCCATCACCCGCAGGATCGACGCTAGGCTGAAATAGCCGCGCCCAACAAATTAGGTCCGAGACAGGTCAGGGGTTCACTTCCCCAGCGTCCCCGCATTTCGCTTAGAGATTCCAAATTCTTTTTTCCGGCCAGTTGGAACAATAGTTGCAAAACTTTATTTTCTGCCTCTGGAACCCACAAATTTTTCCCACGCCGCCTGCTTTTCCTCGAACGCCCCGCGAGTTTTCCCCATTGCCGCCCCACGTTCCGTCAATTGACTCTCGAGATTACGCTAGTCGCCCTCGCCGCCATGTCCACCACGCCAATCACTCTTCCGCCGTCGTCCAGCGCCGCTTCCTCGGAACCCTCACGCCTAAAGTCTCCCTCAGACACACCAGACTCCCGCCTGCAATCTCCGTCAAACACACCAGACTCGCATCTGGAATTTCCCCACCGCGCACCGTCCTCTCACATACAGCCCCTGCGTGTCACCGTCAACGAAAAGTACCTTGTGCTCGGCTCGGAACGCTACCTAAAGTCCGAATGGTCTCTGGCCATCTCGTCCGCGTGGGGCGGCGCGTTCAACCCCGGCAGCGCCCCGCCCGCCAAACACAACCTCGCCAACCCCGCGCCGCTCGGCCTCTGTGCCTTTGCCTTGACCACCTTCTTGCTCTCGTTGGTCAATGTGGGTGCCGGCGGCGTGGACATCCCCCACATCGTCGTGGGCTTGGCCTTCTTTTACGGCGGCTTGGCCCAGCTCATTGCCGGCATGTTCGAGATCGCCGTGGGCAACACCTTTGGCGGCGTCGCCCTCTCCAGCTACGGCGGCTTTTGGGCCGGCTGGGCCGCTATTCACGTCGATGCCTTTGGCATCGCCTCGTCGTACTCGTCAAAACAAGAGTTGAACAATGCCGTGGCCATCATGCTCTCCGCGTGGCTCATTTTCACGGTGCTACTCACTCTCATGACCGTAAAGTCCACGTGGGCCTTCTTTGGCTTGTTCTTTTGCCTTTCACTCACGTTTTTGATGCTTGTCATCGCCGAGTTCACCGGGTCAAATGCGTGTAAGCGAGCAGGAGGCGTTCTCGGCATTATAACCGCCGTGATTGCGTGGTACAATGCGTATACGGGGCTCGCCACCAAGGAGAATACCTTTTTCGTGGCCAAAACCTTCCAGATCCCGCATTCTCTGTGGTCGACCGGTGAGGTGTAATGGGGAGGTGTCTGATGAGAACATCAACTTCCGTCGCACATATTTCGATTAAAGGAAAGGTCATTTTCAGTAAAAAAGTCTCTTTCCATCAAAAATACTATATTCATTTTTTCGCAGCCGTTGTTGGTCAATTTTGCAAAACACAACTTTTCACTCGATAGCGTATGTGAAACAAAAGAGGGCGTCGTGTCCCCCCAGTGTTCCCGCACAACCAACGTAAAGAGTATGTTTTTTTCGAAACTCATTTCGCAGCCATTACTCGTTTCGCACAAAGAGCCGCTTCTTGTGGCGCTGGCACCACTCAATGACCGTGAGAGACTCGGCGATCAAGTCGCGCAGAGACGCGTCCTGGTCCGCGACGCAGCAGAAAACATAGTCGGCCGTGGAGTACATGAACCCGGCGAGGGTTCCCTTCCACCGCACATAGTTGAGGTGCTTGCTCTTGGTGTCTGCCCGGAGGCGCAAGAGCCACGTGTAGCAGTACGCGAGCTGCACCTGGAAAAAGCGGTGAGGCGTGTGCGCGCCCAGCAGTAGCAGCAGCGCTGGCCCGCTCATGACGTACTGCATCAGCTTCCGGTGCAAAAACACAAAGTGCTTCACGAGCACGCACGAGATCTCACGCACAAGGTTCTGGTGGACCGCCAGCTCGAGCTGGGGCAGTAGCGTATGAAAAAGGGACGGCAGAATCTGGCCTACAATGGCACTGGCCAAGTCGCGCATATCGAAAAAGGCGTTCTTGTTGCTACACACGAGCACAATCATGAGCAGGTGGTGCAGCACGGGGACACGCTGCACAAACAGATAGAGGAAGCCCGCGCTGTTGAAGCGCGGCATGCATAGCGGGAGCCAGAGCTCCAGGTTCGCGGCACTGGTGTCGGCATGGGTCGACGCGATGGTGCCGAGTAGAATGTGCATGTCGTGCGGCAGGAGGGGCGGGCGCGTTCCGCTGCACGAGGCCACAACCTGGTAGGTGCTGGTCTGGATGAACGAGAAGAGCAAGTCGTCACCCAACTTTTGCGGGCCCACCAGGCCCGTAAGAAGGTCGGGAATGGACTTTTTCGGCAATTTGCGACAGCTCAGCATTATCTGGGAAAGGCGTTTTCGCAGGGTGTACGAGATGTTGACGCTTGCAAGACAGTTACCAAAGATCTGGGCCATGTACTGGTCAAAGCTCTGATCGTGGCTCGGCGCGGAAAGGCCGATCCCGAACGATAGGCTCATGCAGAGAGAGTCCAAGTTGCGTGTGTCGAGCGGCGTCAAGAGACGGCGCAAGTCATAGTTCATGCGATTGCGGAAGGCACGGTCTATCGCGGGCTGCGACAATATGGACACGATATAGTCGTAGAGCCTGTGCAATTGCGACGCGAGGATGTCATTGTCGGCATCGGAACCCGAGTTTGTGATGTTATTGTCGGCATCGGAACCAGAGTCCATGATCTCATGGCCGAGTTTGGAGATTGCCACCAACACTAGCGGACTCTTGGTGAGAAACACGGCTTTGCAGTGCAGATTCAACATGACGGAGCGCAATTCAGCACCAGCTTCGTGTTGGAAGGCGGCGAGCATCGTGGTGATGATGCCCATGTAGCCCAACACGATTTCGTCCAGACCGTGGAAAGAGTAGATGGGCTTACCGGCGGACGAAAGAATGAAAAAGTGCTTGAGTTTGCGGCAGAACAGAGGCGTATCGCTGCCCTTGTCGACGGAAACGTACTGGTGGAAGAAATCGTCGTCGGAAATCGGGCCGGGAACCCGGGGAAAGACCCCAGAATCGACGAGCGAGAAGGGGGGTTGGCCGGGGCCTAGATGCGTGGAGCGGTCCATGTGCATGACATCATCTAGGAGGAGTCTGAGCAGGGCCAGGTCGCTGACGGTGCTGGAGTCAGCATCGTCCGCGGTGTCGGCGGTGTCGGCGGTGACGAGCGACGCGCGATCGTCGCCGAGCGCCAGGTCTAGGGTGAGTGCGGTCGTGGCAGGACCGGCGAGCTCCGCAGTGTTCCCAGCAATGAAGGAAGGACACTTGGAGAGGGTGCGTCCATTGGCCATGAGGGGTGCGGCCGCAAAGTGTGGGGGCACGTTACGAGGTTAGGGTGGAGAAATCGCATAAACTGAAAAGACATTGCTGTATCGTATTAAGCAAAATAATAGTCCTGCCTTTTATCAATTATTGTATTATCCGAAACTACTGCCACCTGCATATTAGCGGAGAAACATGTACCATACGAGAAAGACAAACATCAAGGCCACGCCGGCGACGGGGACGTACTGTTTGATCATGGCCTCGAAGTTGATGCGCTGGGCCCTGCGCCGGTACTTCTGGCTGTCGCTCTTTAGCAGCAGCGAGAGGTCTGTCATTTTGTCGAGCGAGTCGCCGCGGTAGAGCAAGTCCTCAATGTTCTTTGTCATGACCTTCTTGACGTCTGCCAAGTCTGTGTTGAGACGGTCCAAGTTGCTCTGGGCACGCTGGTCCTGGTAGAGACGGCGGGTTTTCGACAAGAAGTTGTCAAAGGAGGAGAACATGAAGGGCCGGGCCAGGGCAAGCAAGGCGTCGTGGCCGTGGGAGTGGTCGAACTCGGTGGAGACCTCGCTGAGGTAGGAGAAGGCAAGGTTGCGGGGGTACAGTTTGTTGGCGATGCACATGTACACGATCAGCTTCTTGATGATGTAGTGGACGTTGTAGGGCCCCGACTCCAAGGTGGCCTGGGGCTCCGAGTTCGGGGTGATTCTGGAGATGATGATCTTGCACTTTTTCTTCTGGTCCAACATGGCGGGGTCGGCCGAGTCGTCTACGGAGCCGCAGAGGGGGAGTGCTGGGAGGTTAGAGTGGTGAGGCAGGGGGAAACAACATCTGATGCTGTGTTCAGCGGGACAACGTACCATCGTAGCGGTATATTAGCGTGGACTGGACCATGTGTAGGGTGGCACGCGACTACGTGTCGCTCGGGTCGACCGCCCGGTTGCACTAGAATATCCGTGGCGCGTGGGGTATATGCAGGTTGCTTACATGCAGGATAAGAGGGACGATGGACTGGCTAGCCAAACGTTTTCTCAGCCTGACGAACTCTGCCCCACTCTAAAACACCACCACTCAACACATCCTGGCAAATGGACTTGACCAACTTATCGAGCAGTCTCCCGCTGACTCCCAGAGACCCTGCCCGCACTCTCCTGGACCACTTCAAGCGCACCGCTACCGCGGTCACTGCTCTCTACAATTCAAACTCCTCTCCTGACGCTTTCGCGCATGCCGCGAAACAGGTCGCTTCCCTCTACCGCCTCGCCAACGCCCTGCACGTTGACTCCCACTCCTCCGGCTACTTGAATTGTCTCGACGACTTGCTCGCCGCCATCTCCGCAAACCAAGTCCTTGAAAACTGGGCGCTTACCCGCAGAGCGGAGATAATAAAGGCCACCGCCAATCCCGTTCCTGATCCTATGGCCCCGGCCTCGGCCGATAACTCGGACCCGCCCCCGGCTCCGGGCCTGTCCCCACCCACGGCCCCAGAAACTGTCCATCCTCTGCTCGTCGACCCCACTCCCTCCACTGCCCCCTCCGCGGCTGACCAAATCACTCCCGATCACCCCTTCTCGATTCCAAGCGACTTTGTGTTCTCCCTGGCTCCAGAGTTCCATATCTCCCACCGCTTCATCCCGCAGATGCCTCCCTTGTCCATCCACGGTCCCCTCATCAAACTGAAACGCGCCCCGAAAAAAAAGGATCTGCCCAATGCCTCAGACTCGGACGACGTTCGCCTGCTCAAAATGAAGGGATTGGAACCGGACCCCAAGCGCAGGAGGAAGCACTAGTGTTTGCATGCCCCCTATCGCTCCCGACCGCAGAATGCAAGGAAACGCTTTCCCTTGGAAGGTGGATGCTTTCCGGTACAGATTAGATACTTTGGAAAGCAAGAGTGGCTGTTTAATAAAGGCATTACCACGGCTCGTATTAGATCGTTCCAAGTCTGATCGAAAATGCTGCAATTGTGGATGGGCTACGGTCTCGGGCTAAAATTGATGACATGACGCAACGAGGATGTCATATGCTGACAGAACTGTTATCGCTCCAACAGAGATGATGTCATGCCAACAAAGATGTTATCGCTCTAACAGAGATGATTTCGTGCTATCATGCTAACAGAAATGATTTCAGTTTCACGAAAATTACACCTCCTAACAGGCATGTTATCAGGCCAACAGAATTGATAGCACGCTACTAGGGGTGTATCAGGCTGAACGTGATGATACCAGGTCAACACAGATGATATCACTCGACAAGAAAAATGCCTCTACCCCACGTGCCAGGTATTCCCATTGGTGCCCCTTCTACAGACACATTCACGCACTTTGTGGTTCCAAAGGCGTTTGCTTGACCATTCTCTGACACGAATCTCTTTTCACGATAGACGCGGGAGTGTGTGTGGTGGTCTGAGGTCAATAACAACAGAAATGCACTGGAAATGCAGAAAAATCCCTAGGAAGCAATTAAAAGCGCTATCCACCAATACCGTTGAATCTACTCGTGCCTTTTATCGCTCCGTATAGATATGTCCTCGTGATTGTTCACTCACGACCATGCTGCTTGCTCCGCGCTTTTTCCTTGTGCCGTGAAAGTTCATTTCCAGCCCCACTTGTGAGATCGGTCTGTTCTGTGCCGTATACTGTACTGGTACACAGATGCACGAAAGACCTGAAAGCTATTGATCACCTGCTATCTGGAAAAAGAAATAGGAAACCTCCATTTTGACGGGCAGTCCCCAAGTAGCTGTCACTTCCAACATTGCTGACCTTTGTGTTTTCCTCTTGGTCAGCTCACAGTTCTACTGCCTAAAATGGTCGCGAGAAGAAATCTCTTCTCGGTTTTGGGCTGCATGTCTCGTATTTTGCTTGAAAACGGCATACACCAGGTACCCACGTACTCTGTGGCAAATGTCTTTTCTCCTGCCCATCTAGACCCGTCATTAAAGGCTGGTAGTTTGCAAAGCAGTTTCCGCATGTGAGGAGGGTTTCTTCTTGACGTTTGAGCTCTGTGACTTGTTTGTGTACCAGCTGGTGATATATACTTTCAAGTGTACGCTATTTGTAGTCTTTGGATATGAACGTGTGTATACCATGGATTGTAGATGAGTTTTCTGACGTGCGCCGCCAAGCACCTACCGTCTCGGCCCATATCTACCTTGAAACGTGTGTTGAGCTCAGGATCTCTCCACTACATTTCACTTCAACAAAGTCTACCCTCTGAAAAAACCCGAAAGACGCGCGTGAACACAACGTCCACAAGTCATTGCGCTTAAGATCAGTTCGCACTGAAGCTCAAGTCACTTGTAATACTTTGATCAAGAATATAACAAGACCAGGGTATACTTACAATCTCAACCCTTGCGGTAAGAGACGTGGGATCAGTCTGGTTTCTCTTGTAAAAACTTGCACCCTGTCCTGCAAACGGGAGCTAGCCGTCTTTTTTCTAGATGGCCACTTCACATGTCCTGTATTACTGTAAATGGCGATAGACTGTCTCATGTACACAGGAGATGATTCGACAATAGGTATCGATGGGTATTGGAGAGAATGTGGTCCTACTTTGTGATCTTCCACGAACAAGGCTTTCCATGGACCATAAACTTTATGCCGAGAATCCACGACACTGTGCGAGAGCATTCAGTTTCAAAAGAAAACTATCTCCACTCAGGTTTAACGAAAATATGACTGGCTCAAGAAGGACACAAAGAAATCAGCACAAGATCAAAGTCTGAACCGACAAGAGCTTCCGAGAGAAATCAAATCATTAGTTGGAACAACTTGGCAAATCGGTAAAAACTTCTCAATAAGCAAAGAGACCATCGTCGTTAGCGGTATACTCGTCGTGGTAATCCTCGTCCTCTTCGCTGCTACCGTCCAGGCCCGAAGAGTCGCTAGCGTCTTGGCTATCGTCCAGCACCGCGGCCTCGTCCGCGGGCACGATCCCCTCGAGCGATAGACGCAACAAGTCCTCGTTCTTGGCGGAGGTGCTGCGTGGAACGTGGTGCGTGAGCTCGACGTTGCACCCCACGAGCCGCAGTTTCAGGCCGATCGTCGCGGAATGGCCGACAATACAGTTTTCCAATTGGGCATCGTCCTCGATGGTGCATCCGTGGAGCACGAGACAGCCCGTGATGCGTACACGCTTGCCAATGACGCAGTCGGGGCCCACCACCAGGCGCTTGACGTTGGTCTTGTCGCCTATGATGGTGCTCGGATCTACGCACGAGTCGATCCCAATGACAGACAGCAGTTTAGGCTTTTCCGCCTTGTCAATCGATGCCTTCTCCACCTTCTTATCAGCCGACACCGGCTTCTCCACCTTCTTTTCCGCTTTTGGTTTATCCTGCCTAGTCCTGTCGCCCTTGGCAAACTTCTCGGCCTGGATGCGCATAAAGTGGCGCTGACTCTCCATCCATACTGGCACCAGATTACACCTGAAAAAGGTGGCCTGCGGGGGCACGCAAAAGTAGCCGATAGCACCATGGTTGGATTTCGGGTTCTTCCAGAGCATGCGGGCTAGATCACGAACGACTTTAGTCACCAGGCGATGCGCAAAGTAGGTGGCACTGAACTTTGTAGGATTCGCGGCGAAGGCGTCAAATACCTTGGGCAGGGCCAAGAAGATGCCCAGCCATTGCGCATCGTGGGCCACGCTCGCATTAGGAAACAGCCAGCACATGCGAGAGCGCAATGGCAATGACTTGTGGAAGCGAACGTCCTCAGCCGAGTAGGAGTCAAGGAGCACGGGGTCATGGGCGGATCGATGAGCATAGATGGAGAAGCTGCGAGGAAAGATGCAGTGATTCTTGTCGTCGATATCTAAATGGTTGCGGTAGTATACTGCGATTCCCGCGTCCTCTGGAGGCATATTACGGTACGCATCTATAAGGACGTGGGGCGGTAGATTAGTGATAAAGTCACAGGGTAAGAGCATGAGCGGGAGAGAAGACTTGGCGGTGTAGAGTGCATGGAGTGCTTGGCCCGAGTGTGCCGAAGCCACAGGAAGTATCAGGACATGGGGATAGTCGGTTAGAGAAGCCGTAACTGCGCCAAGAGCATCGGGGTCGCAGACAATCGTGATTTGCGAAAAGACGGCCAGCAGACACCAATCAAGGACGTAGTGAAGCATTGGCTTGTTCGCTATGGGTAGAAGCGGTTTCGGAACGCCGCTCGCACGTGTCAGAGAGAAGGGCAGGAGCAGGCGGCCTGGACCGCATAAAATGACCGCATGGAACTCCATTACTGCTGGGCTGTAGCGCGATGGACTCAATGGGGAACTCGGAGTCTGATGAGAGGTGATGTGATTACGTAATGCCAGATCACATGATCACCCGAACAAATAGACCACGTGACACGGTCTTTGATGAATTGCAAGAAACCACTGTCCGTACGATAGTGTTGAAGGCTTGCACCCACACTGAGCATCTCATGAGTGACACAGATCCGCTCCTAGCCGCCCTCAGTGCTGGCGCTAACACGAACATTGCGGATTCTTCTAATACTTCGGCGGCTGCCTCCGCCCCCGCAGCGGCTCCCACTCCAGCCCCTCCTCTTTCGCCACACGCCAAAGCCCTCAAGGACTACCAGGCGAAATTGGTCGAGCACCGCAAATGGGACGCTAGCCTCAAGGACTTGAGGCTCTCCATTCGCGACCTCAACCACGACTACTCAAAAACTGAAAACGATATCAAAGCCTTGCAGTCCGTGGGCCAGGTCATTGGCGAAGTCCTCAAGGCGTTACTGGACGATCGCTACATCGTCAAGGCGTCTAGTGGGCCCCGCTACATCGTAGGATGCAGAAACTCTATCAAACCGTCTTTGCTCAACCCTGGTGTCAGAGTCTCTCTCGATATGACCACCCTCACCATCATGCGCATTCTCCCGAGGGAAGTCGACCCCTTGGTCTACAAAATGACGACTTTCGAGCCAGGAGAGTCAAGCTTCGCATCGGTCGGCGGCTTATCTGATCAGATTCGAGAGTTGCGCGAAGTAATTGAGTTGCCCTTGAAGAATCCCGAGCTCTTCACTCGTGTAGGAATAAAACCCCCCAAGGGCGTTTTGCTCTACGGCCCTCCCGGCACCGGGAAAACCCTCCTCGCCAAAGCCGTCGCCGCTACCATAGGCGCGAACTTTATCTTCTCTCCTGCTTCCGCTATTGTTGACAAGTATATCGGCGAGAGTGCCCGCTTGGTCCGCGAAATGTTCGCCTATGCCAAGGAACACGCGCCCTGTATTATCTTTATGGACGAAATAGACGCTATCGGCGGGAGGCGTTTCAGCGAGGGTACTTCTGCGGACCGTGAGATTCAGCGCACCTTGATGGAACTCCTCAACCAGATGGACGGATTCGATACGTTGGGCCAGACCAAGGTGATTATGGCGACAAACAGGCCCGACACTTTGGACCCGGCCCTCTTGCGTGCTGGCCGTTTAGACCGCAAGATCGAAATCGGCTTGCCCAACGAAGTGGGCCGCTTGGACGTGTTCAAGATCCACACCGAAAAAGTCTCCAAACGCGGCGACATTGACTTTGAGGCATTGGTCAAAATGAGCGACGGTTTCAACGGTGCCGATATCCGCAACGTCGTCACCGAGGCAGGCTTCTTCGCTATCCGCGAAGAGAGAGACTATATCGTCCATAATGATCTCATGAAGGCAACGCGGAAAGTGGCGGACGTTAAAAAGTTGGAGGGCCGCTTGGACTATGAAAAGTTGTAGTGATACGTGGAATGTTATTGGTAGTGATATCTCTAAGTGCAAATCATAGCTGATGACCAATGTGGTGTCGCGCAATATTACTGAGAGCGACATGACTAGCATCCGCAGCCGTCAAGTATTTTATGCGAGATAACCCGAAACCGGTCTCTTTTCAAAGACTATCTTGAGGCGACAAGTCCAACAACATTTATACAGTACATGAATCACGTCGAAAAAAGGACCACATCGTCTCCAGTCTGTTTTCCGTGTGGGTAAGTCAATCGTGCCTCCACAATAATAAGTTCTTTGCGTATGACGCTGTGCTCCCTCGGCAGAATTCAGAGTACCGCGAAGAACTGTTCGCAGCCATAATATTTGTTGGGATAGTACTTGTGAGGCATCGCGTACTACTTATCTTCTCTTGGAGCTACGGAATATGGCCTCCCTACATGCTTCGACTGAATATCTCTCAGATCAGTCGCTATAGTTTCAGTGTCGGAAAAGGATTCTGAAGTGTTTCCAGACTTGTAGCACACAGTGAATGATGTATCTATTGATAACCCACATACATACTGCCCTTTCAAACTCCTCTTCAAACTTGATTCCCTCGTCGGCAAGGATCCTCCCCAAGCAAAATCTGTTGTAACGGGGTGTTTAATATCACACCTTCGTTATAGTGACGCAATGGCTTATAAGATAACAGTTGTGTCTCCCTTACACTCGGAAGACTCAATATATTCTCCCTAACACAGCGGGAGTCTTTCTATATTATCGCGTGAGGATCAGCCACAGAAAATTTCCACCACCCGTCGGTGTCTGATCCTGCATATATAATTTATACCGCTTACGGAAAGACCTTGCGACAAAGACTGTCTCTCCGATACACGCTCCCTATGCATATGTGCCGCGAAAAAACACTGCCATAGACGCCCGTCTCTGTTGGATAGTGCGTTTACTACTCTATCCTTGTTCGCCAATCAGGAAAAGATGTATCCTTCATAACACTGATCTGGAGAGAATCTTCCATCTCACGAGGAACTTTCCCCCTTCCCCGTCCTGCTTCCGACTCTCTGCGGTCACCTGACGCTCTGCTATCCACCTGACCCCGGAGATTACTTTAGATTTATAATCCAGCATATGTCATCAGAAGGGGGTAAGCACAAGCAGTCGTTTACGAGCTCGACAGATCTGGGGAGTTAGGGGATTTACTACTGTCGATTAGCGGCGAACCTAGGATTTCGGCTAGTCTACTACAGATGCCCCATATCCATCTGTCTGGATTCTAGATTGGAACGCCTCTATCTTACCTACGAAGATCCGTGGGGCTACAAGTCACTGGGAACTTTCACCACGAATTCTAGTGCGTATATCCAAATGGAACTTTTCGCACGCCGTCGCTATGCAAGCAGATCTAAGGGGCGTCGTGAAGCTCAACCGTATGCAAATCCATTGCTCGGTCGAGGCGAGAGACTCTATTACGGGCTTCACTTTGTCTCCCCCTTCGCCAAACTCTATTTACTTTCATCAAATTCGATTCGATTTGTCGAGGCTTCTGATGATGGTCATGTTTTAACTTTATTATAGAATTTCGGACCCAACTTCCAACTTTCCCCGGCAGCAACCGAGTCTTTGATTCTGCGCCTTGCGCTTCATGCCCTTCTGGTGATGATAAGCAGAGCGAATTGCCCTTATTGCCTAACGATCGATGGTAAATTGGAAGTAAGCGTACCTTAGAAAAGTGTTGAAGGGTTTTTCGTTGCTTTTTTGGAGAGTAGTTTCGCCAAACGTACCTTGAGCCGGTCTATTTGCAAACCAAACAACACACCACGCGCCCATAACCATAGGATGGTCGAAATTGAGAAAGTCTAGACGGACACTCTTCAACTATATAAGTGGGCACTTTCCCCGTTGAAATTGTAATCATCTTCGCAACAATGGTCTCTCAAGTTTTCATGCATTTGTTGTTTGCTGTCATCGCAGTGTTCTCAGGCTTCATTGGAAGTGCGGTCGCACAAGATGATGAAGTCTATGGTACCGCTGTAACTGCTGGTGTTTACTCTAATAGAGTGGGAAACCATCACGAAACGATTCGTCATCACGATGTAATCAGAGACGTGGATCATGCGGCGTTGCACGAAGAATATGAATACGGCGTGGTGAAGAAGTTCGCCGATCTCCACGGAGAGTATGGACATCCTAGAAATCATGGTACCTACGGGCAAGGCCCTCGATACAATGTCGGGGCTCCGATGACCCGGAACCGTTGAGATACATAATTGTGTAGTCCGTATTCGTGAATTATGAGACAAATTGAGTGAGTTTTCTTTTGTAGTATCATGCCGAAGAAGTAGTTGGCGTTCGATTCGACTAGTAGCTATGTTCCCCTTAGAAGCACTGTAATTCTGCGACATGATGAGTATCTCGAATCAAGGATACGCTCTCAACGACGCCTGTATTGATGGGTGCTCCCAACGTCATCTAAAACCCCCAGACTCAAAATGATGGCGTGCGGGAAATTCAGCCACACCTTACACGGCATATGACGCGAGCTTGTTTAGGAGGTTTCCGTGTCAATATGCAACATGTGCAGATATTTGACGCCCCCGCGAAGCTATGCGCATCAGGCATTGGGTTATATTTTATGGCTGTCATTCATGCAATTAGACTTTTGAGCCGGGGACGGATTGATACATTGATTTTTTGATTGATGTTGTGCGGAGTAATTACACACTAATTCTTCACAGGATCGATGAGAGGAAATGTTTAATTCAACCCAGAGATGCTCCTTCTACCCCGTCCCGCTCGCGGCTCTCTGCGGTCACCAGACTGATTGCATTGGTCGTTGAACTCCGGCGATAACTCTCAGGTGTGCTATTCTAAATCTTCGATTAGGCCAAATTGTGGGCCATCGTCATCGGTAGAGATGTCCTCATCCAGGCGAAGGTCAAGCGCAGAGATGGAAGAGATATTTTTGGTCAACAAAGTGAAAGCTGACCTCATCAGCAAAGCACAGACCTCGTGCAATATTTTCTGTCGTGACCAATTAATGCAACGGTATTATTGGAGTGCCTCCGCTTTCTCGGGGATTCAGGTTGCCAGGATCTTTATTCGAGAACTCTTGATCACAGCTTCGCGAGGCTATTAATTATAGATTCGAAAGGAACTTTATACTGATTCCGGGAGGTTTTGATTAAGGGGGTCTTCGCATGGACTCAGGGTGTTTCAGAAAGATCTTGGGATGGTCCCCGAAAAATACTTCGTGCCTTATCGATCTTGTTGTAATCTCGGAAATTATTTCTATGATTTTAAGTATGTGATACTAAGGCTCTGGCTACACTGTGTCAAGGTCTAGTGCTATTATCGTCAATTGGCCAGAGAGGGATATGTAGTGCCACAGGGGTGATTTTTGAAAATCAACATACCGCCTCTTTCAATCTGTTATGTTCTATCTACATGCTGACCGGGCGTTGATAATGCTAGGATGCGGCGTCAATCGCCGTATCCATTTTTTATCTCCATAGTCTAGATCCCTATTCACCACCGGCGCTATGCGCACTGTCGATTATCATACTTGAAAATAAAATTCAATTCTTCTGATCAGCGGCAGGTCTTTGATATTCTTCACGCGGAAGGAGGACTAGGAGGTGGGTTTTGCACCCGGCTGTTGTCGACCTTGATCTTCTCCATCGTCTGTGCGAAACTCGCCAACTTCTGTTTGGATAAGGCGTCCAAATGAGCAAGCATTGAAGGGTTAGAAATTCCATTGAGGTGGGACGCCATACGCTCTCCGATATAGTTCTTGACCTCCTCCAGCAATGGCTGTAATGGTTTTGCGGGTGGCTTTTGTGCTTTACGTGCGAGGTAGATTTTCTGCTCAATGGTCAACGGCATACTTGGCGCGTTGAGGCGATAGGCCTGGCTCTGCAGGAGCACACGCTTCTTGTACGACAGATATGGGTTGCGGAGTTGGCGAAGAGCTTCCTGGGGAATAGGAGGCTCAGCAATGCTCCGAAGCTCATAACTCTTGTTCAAAACTACCGCCTCACTAGTCAGGTATTCACCATCCTCTCTTGAAGACGGATTCGGCCACGGAATCACTATTTCAGGATGGTACTTGACGTGGCGGCGCTTGAGCCACTTTTTGTGGCGCGAATCGTAATACTCATCGCCAAATTCAATCTCATCCGCGACATAATGCTTGACCGTGCCATCTTCAGAAACTTCCTTCCCCACTACTTTCACATTCTTGCGTGGAATCTGAAGCGGGTAGTCTAATAAATGGGTGTGCAGACCGTCGGGCAACATCAGTTTCGGCACGATTCGCTTTTCTGCCGCCGCTACAGTGGTAACAGCATCGTACTCAGGCATGTACCGACTTACCAGTGTAATTCTGCCTTTGAACTCGCCCTCAGTAATGTAGACTAGATCATTAAACATTATGCCTGCTTCCTCATCGGAGATCTGCTGACCTGGAGGCAATTCAATGTGCAAGTCCTCATCGAACGTGGGCATACCAAAGTACTTGTTCTGCTTCCTCTTTAAAGCTATCGCCTGCCTCCGGGGTAGCCTTTCGACCACCTGTGTGAACCGCAGGCTAAAGTTGTTCCACGACATGTCGTGATGGTTGTGTGTTGACAAGGCGAATTTTCATCAATATAGAGTTATGTCAGCATCGCCGTGTGATTTTTGAGTTGGTAATATTCTTAGTTATCACAGTTTTTATTACCACAGTATTCCCCGTTATTACAGTATTCTTCGTCTTACGGCTTACGTTGCAGGTAGCATTCTTATGCGGCTATACCACGAGTCACAATCCTTAAAGCTCAGTCTATGTTGCATCATTAATTATTCAGCGTTCTAATCTACAGTTTCATTCGACAGCTATTCCGTGCATATCCGGATAAACTCTTCCTCGTTGACTGCTTGTGTTAGTATCAACCTCGCTAGAATCAGTCAAAACTTGTACTTACTCTCCCCATCTTCGTCAAGGTCAAACTCATCGATCATGGCCCGCAACTCGTCTTCTGTCAAGTTTTCTCCCAACTCTTTTGCAACCTTGCGTAGATTGCGTAGACTGATCTTACCTGTGCCTTCTTCGTCAAAGAGCTTGAATGCCCTCTTGATCTCATCCATGGGATCTCTATCCTGCATCATTTTTCCCACTGCGCCGTTAGTAGAGTTTCATGCTTGTTACTCCAAAATACATACCTGTCTCCACAAAGTTATCAAACAGAAGCAAATTGCGATTATCCACATCATAGTCGCGTATAATTTCAAGAACCGCATGCTTGGTCAAGTCGAATCCGAGCGCCCGGAACGCGACCTTGGCCTCGTGGTAGTCCAAGAATCCATCGTGATTCAAGTCAAACAAGTCGAACGCATCGTTGATCTCATCTCGTTGTTCTGCCAAGAGCTCCAGTCGCACTCCACGCGTCCCCTGTTTCGACATGGATTGGTGCGAATCACTGGCTGCTCCCTTGCGGATTATTCCTGACATGTGAGAGTACTGCAGATGTCTGATCTAACGCAATCAACCCTATCACGAATTATTATTCTTTTCAAAGTCACGTGGTATTAAATTCTACAGTCTAAGAATATTCCTGAGGTGTGATAGCAGCTTATCCTAATCAATGTCCACACCCTTCCGCATTGGCCAAAGGGTCTCTGTGCGAGGTGAAGAAGGAACTGTACGCTACTGCGGACCAACAAACTTTGCCGATGGCAACTGGATAGGTGTGGAGTTGGATAACCCTGTAGGGAAACACCGCGGTACCGTTAATGGTCAAGTATACTTTGATTGTGCGCTGCCCACAGGGTTGCATGGTGTATTTACCCGTGAGAACTTGGCAATACCGCTCGCACCGAGCGCATCTACTCTAAGCCGTATCGTGGAGAAGCTTCTGCAAAAACTAAAAGTTGCAAATACCGATATCAAAGCGTTGCAGCAGCGTGTTCAGATGTTGGAACCAGCCCAGAACAAGGTCGAGGTCCTCTTGGTGGATAATGAAACGCTATCGAGCACTTTATCCCAAACGCAACAGGATTTGACGCAGCTACAAAAGGAGCATGACTTGCTAGTGCAGGATCATAAAATGTGTGTCGAGGAATTGCAGATCCAGGCCGAATTGGAACAGGAAGCGAAACTAGCGTTGGAGAACGCGTCATCTGAGAGCGTCGACATCATTATTCTGCGTAATAAGGTGTTGGAATCGGCACTAGCTACTGCCGAGTCGCAGCGCGACGCCAGTACGGCGTCCTTGGACGCGGCGAACTTAACACTACAACTGGTCGCAGCAGAGCTTGCCGCGTCAAAAGAAACCGTGGCTCAACTAAAAACTGAGCTCGATACAGCACAGCAGGCATTATCTCTGCTCCAAGCGCAGGTGGACGCCGCGGGCGATCTGGACCGTATCGTCGGCCACTTGACTGCCGAAAATGCCGAGCTTGAACAAGAAATTTCACAGCTAAAAACAGCAGTGGCCGACCTCACCGAATTGCATGAACTCGATCGTGACTTGGAATCTAGACAACGCCAGGTTGAAGAGGACCTCCGCAACTCTGTTCGCCAACTACAGCTGAGCAGCGCAGAAAACCAGCGCAAAATCAAGGACCTTGAGCGTGTTAACCAATCCTTGTCATCTCTGCGTACAGATAAAGACCGTCCTAGCTCATCATGTACACTGACACCGCAATCAGAAATTAACGTCGAGCAGCTCAGTCAACAGATAAGGTCGCTTACAAGCGCGAATGAACGACAGGCAGTGGCATCTGCTGTGTCTAATGCAAAGCTTGGCGCGGCAAAAACTCGATTAAGTGTTGCGCACTCGCCGGCACCGTTGAAAAGAGCAGCAACCGCATGCGCATTAGCAACTAGTCTCTCCATCCAATCAAATTCACTCGCCACCGTCCCCGATTGTGGACCAGACAGGGCGGCGCTAATCGCCTTTCATCGTATCTTGGATGCACTATCCCTCTTGATATCAGCAAATTATGACCTGGCAGAATATGCCGCTTGTTTGTCGCTGATTGAGTTAGTAGTCGCAGAGTGTGATCAGATAATCGAAAAAGCAGTCTCGCGCTTTATCAACAACGATTCAATAAGTTTCGATGAAGACATAACGATATTTTTGAGGGTAACCGACCTTGTCGACTCCTCTCTCGCACTTGGGAATCGCTTCTGTCAGATCGTTTTTACAACATTGTGCGTATTTTGGTCCGAGCACTGGTCTGCCACGGTCCGCACCGCGGCCCAGTCGGTGTCGCTAATCCTGGCATCATTCCAAAATACTCTACTGCTTCTTGCACTTGAATTCGAAAAGCTCTTCAGGTCTGCAAGCAGCTGCTTTACAGTTCTCAATGCTCTTGAGCCTTCCCTCGACGTCCAGTTTTCTGATACCGTGCTCACTGATCTTCACCATGATTGGACTCCCCTCAAGGATCTTCTAGCCGCTATTATTGATGGAGAAACAACATCTATGGCTAAAGATCTCTTGGAAAAAGAGCAGAAATTTATTGTACACTTGCAATCCCTCAATAATGAACAGCTACAAACCAATGGTGTGCTGTATATGGCGATGCAAGAAGCTATCGAAACTCAACCCGCAGAATTCCTGGACAAGGAATCTTACACCGCCGAACAGCTTTTTAACAAGGAAAAGCTTATCCAGGATTTGCAATTAAGCGTTGACTACTTGGAAAATACTGTCGCGTCACGTCTGGCTCAGGATAAAAGTGAGATTGAACAATTGAAAATCAGTCTTGAGAAAAGCATAAACGAATACAGCGCCTGTCACGCCAAGTTACTTACTCTCCAAGATGAGAACGCTCGCCTTCAAAAACTTGTTGAAGATTCGAAACGCACTGGAAGCAGCCAATCGTGGCTGGTCAGCAGCAACAAAACGTTAAGTGACTTGCGCACCCAGTCCGAGCACTCGGCGCTCGTAGAACAAGTCGCCAGCCTTACACAATTAACACGGCTATTAGTCCGATCGCAGACAGTAGCGCCAACTGTATTCCTGCCTCTACCGAAATTTCATCCGCGCACCAATCCTGAAGCTAAAGCACTCCATCACTGCGCGTCCAGCTTACGCCGTCTCGCTGTAAACGCACCAATTTTCAAAGTCAGTGAGAACTCGAAACATTTTCGGTCTCAAAGTTTACAATTCAAATGTGATTTAGCAAAGTATCGCCGTGAGTGCTCTGAGTTCCTCGACTTCCGGAAAGGAGTCTACTGAAAAGGCAAAAGTCTTTTTAAGAAGCACAGATATGCTCCCCTTGGTATGAACGAGTCGCCTGGCGCAATGGAAGCTTGTACCGGGAAATTCTCCATGAAAGTAGAAGCGCGGAGGATATGGGGGCTTAAATATCCTGCCAAGTTTCTTCCCTTTTGACACTCTTCTCCCCGATAAGACGCTCAATTATGGTACTTGGTTTCACCTGCAAACCGTATCAGAATTCTTTCCTCAATAAAAACTTCATCGCCAGAGCAAGACACCTGCATCCCTCGAAACTTTTTGCCGTGTATTTTGTGCAATGGGGTATGGGGAGATGGGGCTAGAAGAAGCGACGTGCCCAACACGCGTCGGGGGTATCTCGGTGCTTTGCCAAGAAAGGATGATGATGAGTGTGGAGCCACATTTTTAGTCTAAGCACGGAATTCTGGGCGGATCAAGAGGAAGGGCTACGCCGTAAATGAATTTATTCGAGCTCGATATGGGAATCTCCGGGGCGTTTCGAATCGGATCTGAGGATGATTTTCTTACTATTCCAACTCCTTCGAAATCAATTCATTAGGGGGTATTCCGATCTTTCCCAGTCAGACTACTGAAACATTGCACTTAACAACTTGGCAAGAGGATTAGGGACTCCCGAACACTGGAAGCAAATACTTAACGTGAATTCATTTACAAGGCGATCAAGCCCGCACGCCACCTGACACAGTCCGTCCCCATAACTCAGTACTTGCACATTACCGGAAAGACACGCGAAAATTAAGGATTTCTTATCTCAAACTTGCACTATTAATCTCCTACCAATGCGGCAAACAGTCTCATGACCAATTTGAGCTACTTCACAAACCTACATCTTTCGAGATGCATTAATTACTTGACGCCGTGGTAAATATGTTTTCTGGCGCCCGAGTATCGGAACATCGTCGAAAAATCGCCGGAAATCGCGCGTCGCCAACCGATGGCTAAATAGCGCGATAGAGCTTAGCCTCGAAGTAATATCACTGCCCATGGGTTGATTGGCGCCAAGTCCGAATGGGCGTCCAGCAGAATGTTGCAATGGTGCGTGGTAAGACCTTGAATAGACCGATCTCATTGAGTAGGTGTCTTCAGATCAACCTTAATAATGTGTACCGCGATTGGTATAAAAGTCTGTTGCCCGCATTGTTCTAGAGTCAGTCTACAAACAAAATTGAGATGGTTCAAATTAAATTCGTGTTCTCTGCTGCGATTTTCTCGGCTGTCTTTTCTAAAGCTTCCGCTTCACCCATTCGGTCGAGCCTGATTTTCCATGAAGATACAGCTCCAAGTAACTTCAACATGGAAGTAGCGCATGATGACATGAACTTCTTGGAGTCTGAGAAAAATACCGGCCTACTTGACCGTGACTCAATCCCTCGCAAGCCTGACGGTACATTCGATTTTGATGACTTGGTGGCATTTGCACGGCAGGCTGCAAGCGGAGAAGCAACCGAAGATATGAAAGCGTGGTCGGATGCGATTTCTTATTGGGATTGTGAGACAAGTAAAGAAGGAGGCATGCCATGCCTGACCATGAGTGCCTCGGACCAATTCTTGAGCATTGCTACGGATGGAAGCAGGGAACAAGACCCATTTGCTGTTGAAATTCTCCTCAACTTTCTAAGATGGAGAAAAAGCCTTGCGAAAGCGCCCACGGGGCCTCAAATTTATGAAGAGCTCTATGAGGCTATTGACAATTGGCCCAGGAGTGTTTTGTGAGTTTGAGACTGCTGGGGTAAAAATAGTTGTGATATCAGTGAGTTTTAGTGTTCATCGTGAATAGCACCAAGAGTGTTCCCCAATAATATTCTTTTTATCGTAGGATGGCGTTTTGATGCCGGGGTGTGACTTGCGGTTGCTTACGACCAATTCGTTCGAATAGGACAACTTGTATTTAAACACATATCCTCAGGAGTTGCTAGGCCAGTGTGAACACCTTCGATAAGACGTGCTTTGGCCGGCAGTAATGGACATTGTATGCTGGGCGTTGACGAAAGATTCACTACCCCTCCAGACAACATTCCTCGAAGCTATTTGTTCATCAGCATCGTGGGCTCTGCTTCCTGAAAATATGGCGCTTGATTTTTGAGCTGATCTCTTGCCACATTAAGCATTCCAAACGACGGCCGCTGTGGCGACCGCCTACTTCCTCAACACCGAGGCTGTATTTGCTAGAGCTAAGCGCATGAAAACAATACGCGCTACACTGAATCCGTACATGTTGATGGAATTTCAAGCATCCATCCGGACAGAGTATTTCAGATATAAAAAGGGATCTTTCGTTACTGCCGCGCCTCTTTGACGTTTTGAAACCGATGAAGCTATCCTTAGAAATACTTCTTGCACGGAAATCTAGCGGGATCAATATTTTTGACCCTCTCGAGTATGCGTTTCTCGGAAGTCGCGTGTTGATTTCACGAGGTCCCCGTTTTTAGATGGTCCTTCGGGCAAGACGACACGCTGCCTCCCTTGGAGTCTCTCAATAAACGAATGTGTTGTTTGCCATAGTTACTTTATCCGTCATCAAAAGTCTTACTTGGGTTCTGAGCTGCACGAAAATTTTGAGCCTGGTCAGATAGCTCGCACCGAATTCTTTCAGTTGTTCACCTGTGCTATTGAATGGGAAGATGTGGCTCTGATTTGCCTAGATGTTAGCCACTATCGGGAGCAGATCGAAGTATCCATCGGTTTAACGCGTCTAAAAAGGCCAAGTCTTAAAGCGAAAATGGAATGCCTCATTTTGTCCAACTCCACACGCTGCTGTACCAGGCTACTGATAAACAACCAACAAGACGATCAATTAACAAGTAACCCCTAACACCACATCCGGCCCATCGGTGGAATTTTCCCTCAGTTCCCACGCTCCAAAGGTTCTCAGTCACCTGATCTGGGCGAGGAACCCCCCTATAATGCAGCGCGTCAACGGCTTCGATCTTGGGGCTAACTTTAGTTTTTCAACTAGTCCTTGTGGGGTTGTCGAATTGGCACGCACTATTTGCCAAAACTTTCTTCCGTTAGACAGTTCAATGCTTGCAGCGTCTCCTAATAGATCATGTTCAGGATATCATTCGATGCATTTTACTTGATGTCCCTGTCATTACAGAAAAATGTTTACTCAAAAATAACTCATAATTAACTGCATGGTACTAGAGTGATATAAGCCCTAACGATTCCGAGTTTTCGGAGCGCCGATGTGGTACCGTGATCCTTGCCCATAGATGCCATTAGTCTTTGGTTTCCCATAAACACTTGTTGGATCGTCTTCTTCTTCTTCTTCCTGTGGGCATCCACTCGGGTAGCATCCAGGCTCGTCCAGAAACAATGCCTCATTAGCTCTTCTGACATCTTCAAGGATATCCAGCAAACTAGGGGTAGCGCCTTCTGGCAATTTTCTGCCATCAGGGTATGCAGTAAAGGTGTAAAGCTCGCCTGAAGTATGCGCGGCTGCATATCCAATGAAGCCTGAGAATGCAGCGATTGCTACGAACATGAAGCGGAGAGGGGCGTTAGAAAACATTGCTGGGATGAAAAAGTGAGTTTGGCAAAGACTTTTTGGTTCATTCTTATAGTTGATGATCGAACCCAGGAATTCCGTTGGCTTTGTGGCGGACTGATTGCAAACTAAGCTGAGATCTCATCATTTTGAGTGACGACCACGACCTTCGAATCCACTTAATTACGGAATTATGAAATCAGGGCTTCCCGATTCAAGGTAGAAATGAAAGAAGATTTCGAGTCTGGAATAAATCCCAACCTCATGGCACATCACTATCATCGAGCTTGTCCGCGCATTTTGGGGACATACGAGAACTCAATTTGAGTGAAGGGCGTGAAATAAATGCCGTGGTATCAACAATGTGGCGCGAATATGAATGACAAATCATGACTTGGTAAACTTGATTTTGATTCAGATCGATATTATTTGGCGAAAGGTTGGGATAAGTCGACCAATTATTAGCTTTTCGATAACCACCCCCCTTTCCCCTACCACAACCACCCATGGGAGCACTAAAAAAGGCGGCTTTATCAGAATGCATCTACTTGCGCCTCACAATGCGCCTTCACTCTGGTTTCACCGTGCTATGTTGCAACATTTTTATTAATTTTGGATCGCACATTAGATCTCGCACTTTGTCCCCGATCTCAATGACACCTAATCATTTGCAGGAGCTAGACCTGATATAACCCTCGATTATGAGCAAAATAGACAAGCATTGAGGGGATATGTCGTAAAGCATCAGGGCTGTTCTGCAGAGGACAGAAGCACCCGAACACGGATCGTGTGAGAAGACCTCTTGGAAGTACTAAAAGTACTGCTGCTGGCTGATGGAAGAATAAAAAACCCTTGGTTGGGAACCCCTGAGCTGCGAAGGGTGCGTGGTACCTATTATACACTACTGAGATCCGGCGCTACAGGAGCGAGAACGAAACGAGCGAGGCGTTGCAGTGCTGAGTCTCATAACCAGCTCACGTGGTTAAGCGAAGCACAGAGTGGGAAAGGAGGTGCATAAGGTTCTATGTGAAAAATTTATCACAACACGATAGAGAATGCCTTGACTACTTCTATCGTGGTGCAAACTTCCTGACAAAAATCATTCCCCGGGCATCTTGAACAAGATAGTGTTGAGAGTTGGTCAATGCACTTTGTGAACCTAAATTTTCAATCAGTGATTCGCGGCGGATAGTTGCCTTTGAAATCCGTTTCCTCCGTGAATATTTACGAAATGTGCTCCGTTTTCTTTTGAAGATGAAGTTGATACCAAACTCGGATCACATGAACTATGACTCCCGACGGATCCATAATATCTGTCTTGGCCTCTTCAATCCGTCTAAGTTTGGACAAATACCAGAATCAATCAATCATGAATTGAGCTCTATTTGCTTGTTAGCTCGCGACGGTTTTCAGCATCCTTGGTATTCTGGTCATGAAGAAGGCGCTGCTATGGACAAACGAGCAAAACTATGGATATTCCCCAGTTCTCTTCAATCGCATCAAGTATGTGTGTTTTGGGAGATATTCTTGGTTTTATATGTGTGCGTCAGTCACACTATCACGGGACGAAATCGAATGCCATCATTTGCCATGTTTTCGGTCTACCTTCAAATTTTGTTTATTGATCATTTCCAATATTTGCTTGGATGGGTTTACGCATTTTGACAGTTTCTCAGGTATACTGCAATGTCCATGGCGTCTCATTATGGGTAATTCACATGAGTCCAATTTGACGCAAACAGCTCAGCCCAACGCATGATTCACTACTAGATGGAAAACCTACAGTATAATTTAACGGGCTAAATCTTCCGAAACACCTACCTAGTAGCCGGTCCTGTCTCCAAAGACGCCATTTACATCTGGCATGCCGTAATTTTGCAGAGCATCGTCATCTTCTTCCACCAGAGCGCATCCGTCCGCGGAGCATCTAGGTTCGTCCAGAAACAATGCCTCATTCGCTCTTCTGACATCTTTGGCGATATCCAGCAAACTAGAGATCCAGCAATTTCGTGCCATCAAGGTATGCAGTAAAGGCCCGAAGCTCACCTTCAGTATCCGCGGCTGAATAGTTGATGAAACCTGTTAATGCAGCGATTGAAACGAACGCGAAGCGGAGACTGACTTTAGAAAACATTGCTACGATGAGAATGTGAATTTCGTACAGAGAACCTGGGTCATTCTTATAGTTGATGATTTAACTCATTTGGGATACCCTCGGCTATGCAGCAACATAGTTAAGAAATTCCGCTGAGGGGGTAATCATCATTTTAAGTGATAAACACCACCTTCGAATTTAGTCGATAACGGACTTGAAAAATCAGGACTTCTCAGTCCAAGAAAGGAGTGGAGAACATTTCTAAGTCTGTGATTTATGCCAACCGCACACCCAAATCATCAGGCGTGTCGGCACTTTTTGGGGACATAAGAGAATTCATCGTGGATCAAGAGTATGGATTTATTGCTGTTCTGATCACAAGGTGGCCCGAATATCAATGACGGATCATGTCCTTATGAAGTTGTTCTTTCTCCCAATGGATGTTATTTGGCGAAGGGGTTAGAAATAGTGAGGCTTATTATTAGCTTTTGGGCGCCCTCGCCTATAGGTGCGCAAAGTGACCTTACCAATCCGCATCCACTTGCGCCTCATAAAGCCCCTTCACTCTGGTTGTACAATGCTTTGGTGCAACATTCCCAATGACTTTAAATCGCAAATCAGATCTCGCACTTTGACCATTATCCCGGGACCGTAGTCATGTCACACTCATTTATCTGCGAAATTGATGCTAACACAAGCAGTAACTATTAAATGATAAAACTAATGTCAAGTGGATGAATGATGCCACGACGGTTTTCATCGTGATGCAAGCTTCCTACCGAACATAAATTCTTTGATGCCTATTGAACAGAGTAAAGAGTTTGTCGATGCACTGCGAACGTTTCCAGACCCGATAAGAGTAGGTCCTGGCCAGCTGTTGCCTCTACACAAAGTTCCCACGGTCTATCCCCACATGAGAAGTTCTTTTTCTCAGTTGGTGATAGACAAAAAGGAAGTGGCGCCAAACATGTATGGCATAGCTTTGACTGTCAAGGAATATACGGAATCCCCTGGCTTCTTCGAATTTCCTCTTTTACTAATATTGTGAGAATGATTAGGTCTCTTGTCGTGGAAGATGATTTTTGAACCAGACGCGCGAATCCGGGGATGAAATTCTATTTTCGGCGATTGCTTTCAGCCTGGGTGTACTCGGTAGTCTCAAATTAGGTCGCAAAATTGAACCTCATACTGTTTGATATGTTGCTAGTCTTTCTTGAACAATTCATTTCCAAAGTTTTTTCGATAGTCATGGCATTTTGCAAGAATCGGACAAAAAACACTGCAAGCGAATACCGCCTAATTGTAGGACATGTTCTCGAGTCCGATTCAGCGCAGCATACTGGTATTTGACGCAATTCAAACTTCACACTAAAATATCTCATATTTACTCGAGGTTCTCGAAATTGAGTACGTGTGATTGTCGTAGTAACCATCTTACCTCCGGAATTGCACAATCTGTTCCTAAGCGTTCCATTTGCGGCCTCAGAATCTAATGCGATTGGTGACATTATTTCTCCCGGCCTGCTTTGGTCATTGCAGTCAGAATCAGGCACGGCAGTGGTTCTTGACGCGGCAATATTTTTGGTTTGAGCACATCATATTTTCCCCTATCGCAGTCATTATTGTGGTTGGTGCTAAGATCTGGCTCCACCCATTTGCATACCCCATGGTTCAATCAAAAGAATGGCGTAAACGATCAAGCTTTGCTGACTCCGTGGCGTTGAATCTATGCAGGAATACGCGAGAGTCTTACGTCGTCTCTTCGCGCGGCGACATCTGAGATGAGGCCTGAGAAGATCGTGGTGGCAACGAATTAGAAATGTAAGATGGCCTTGTGGCATTTTTTGCGGTAAAAATATAGAACAGTGGCGAGTAGTAGGCTTGTCCTAATAGTCGATGATTAAGCCAAATTTGAAGCTGTTTTAAAATGCACATTGGAATATGCAGCATAGCCAACAGTATTATCCTCTAAAGTTTTATCCCTGAGGCAATTGCGGAGTCGGTCGAAGAAGCCATAGTCGAAAGAGAGGGCAAAGCTGAATATGGCTATCGTGTCGCGAATTGTGATGACGCTGACCTCATTGACCCTGTTTTTAATCAGGTGGTTGATCTTCAGCGAAGGGTGAGAAAGGTAAGACTAAATTTGCTCATCAAAGCAACTTTAGTTTTGCGTGAGAAGTATAGAAGTGATCTCATCAATTCAAACCCACTACAACTTCATTAGACCACACCAATATGGTTGCGCAGCACTTCAAGTGTTTCAGAAGGATCTGAAAAGTGAATCTGACCGCACACAGGGCCCCGGGATTAGTTTTTCGGACATGGCCCGCCCAATTAATCGCACACTCGAGATATCAAAAAACGCTGACAATGCATAAAAAATCAATGAATGAAATCCCAAGGGGCTAAGAGCGCCCTGAAAAGATCTCTCATCTCGGCATCCACCGCCCTAAACTGACCTTTTCTTCGATGTTTTACACCGATTAGAACCAGAGAAGGCGCTGTAGACAATGTAAAAGGGTCACGCAACGCTCCCAGCATCTGTCATGCACTGAGAAACTATGATGCAGTATGTTCGAGCGCATCACGCTGAGCCTTTTGAATAACTTTGTATTGTAATGTCACTTTGCGTAGTATGTCCTAATTGGATAGCTAGGACCCAAGCAGAGCAATGCCTTTGTCGGTACTTACTGCAAAGTCGTGAGGGCAAAAATTTTGTCTTTGCTCAAGAGTTGGGTCGATGAGCGGGGTATGTTGCAACATATGCAACCATGAAGTCCGTAGTACAATAAGCTTCATTTTTTCACCAGCGGCCACTTTGTGGCCTTGTCAATTTTGCTGCGCGGCCAGAACCACTCCAACACCATGTAAAGCATAATGTCTACTACGACGCACAAGACAAAGAGCTTGCCGGCAATTATGCCGCAGCAATAATACTTTTCGAGTCGGCATAGCAAGGGCTGGTTGAGAAGAGCCGGGTCGAGCGAGTTGTAGACGTTTTCCGTCCGCCGCGCCACATTCTCCCAGCTGTACATTTTAGCGACATCGTCGTGGAAAGTGGAAGTATCTATTAGCCCCAGGGCCATATCGTCGACGGCCTGTAATGTTGTTTCGAAAAGTGAGTCTTCCACTGGCTCTGCAAAGCTTGTCATATAGCCCGGGAGCACTTCCGGTATGCCGCCTACCCTTGTAGTGACAACGTAGAGACCGCAGGAAGCAGCCTCGACAATGACGGTGCCAAATGCTTCGGTGAGTGAGGGATGCAAGTAGATCTGGCCCTGTGCCATCACGCCTGGGACCTGCTCGTGGCGAACGGCGCCAAGTAAGGTTACCCGCTCCTGCAAAAAGAACTTTTCGCGAACCTGCTCGATATCGAGGAACTTTGGCCCATCTCCGGCGATGAGAAAGTTGACATTTGGACGGGCAGCACAGATCCGCGGAATGATCGCCGTGAGCAAGTCCAGTCCCTTATTTGGAAACAATCGCGATATTACGACAATAGTGATGACGTTTGGTTTCTGCGAGGATGGACGCGGCATGAAATCTCGCAGAATCACCGCATTAGGGATTACCAGGACGTCCAATGGATGTAAGGACGCACGCAAGACTGTGTTTTCCTTGCAGGTGTGGGACACCGCGATGACGTGACCCACATCGGTGAGGGTAAACTTTAATAGTTTGTTACCCATAATAAGCGCCCATTCGTCGAAACCAAAGAGCAGATGGTCGGTGAAGACGGTGCGTAGACCCATTGTGCGAGCGTGGAGGATAGCCTCGTGGCACATGCTCAGGAACAGGGCGTGGCCGTGAACAATGTCGATGGATTCGCGAATAAAGATGTTACGCATTACAGGGAGGGTAAGAAACACAGAGGGCATGATCAGGCTGCGCTGGACCACCCACATGGGCACGTAGTATACTTTCAAGCCGTTGGTGAGGGTTCTGATGCCCACGCGGTCGGCGTAGCTGTGGGTAACGATAATGACCAGATGGCCGCGGGAGATGAGGCGCTGGGACAAGTGGTAGACATGGAACTCGACGCCGCCAGGTTGTGGGTAGAAGAAGTCTGTGACCATGGCAATGTTGAACCCCATGGCGAGGCGGCGGCAGGGCGAGGGTTCGGTGGTGCGACGTCAATCGCGGTTGGCACGCGTCGGTGCAATTGATGCTCCGTGTATAAGACGAAAAATTGCGAAACATTACCATCACGCGCTAATGTAAAATCTACTATTGGCTGAAGGACTTGGCTCATCCAAATGCAAGTAAGCTGTAATCACCGTCAGATTAGCAGCATTGCCCGTCGATATTGACTCTGCAGAGTGGTCACATTGAACGCATCATGGCGCTTCGCCGCGTGATAATTGCTTGAGCTAGTTCTCGTTCAGAGCACAAGACGTGGGTTTGGTTCCAAGTCATTTCCTACGTCACCTACTGCGCCTCACAGTGGAAGATGTGTACAGCTCTGATGTTCCACCTGGTCTCAATACAATCACAAGTTTTGGTTACCCATAAGATTTTTTACTTTACCATGATCGTTTCTTAATAATATCACTTTTCTCGACCATTCCATTTATCTCAACCATCCCAGTCATCCCAGTTATCCCATTCCAGTTACAGTTATCCCATTCCAGTTACAGTTATCCCATTCCAGTTACAGTTATCCCATTCCAGTTACAGTTATCTCAACGGTTCCGTGTTTCTGGTGCCCCAATGTGATACCGCGTCCCCTGTCCATATAAACCGTTTACTACGGGACGTCCATATTCATCATGAGGATAGGCATACTTTTTCACTGTGCCGTACACATACGCCTCGTGCATCTTTTTAAAATCCGCATCCCCAACTTCCACAGCACTAACAATTGTCGTCGGAAAGTCTGTTGTTATATCTAAAAAGCCGGGCACAGTGGTGGAGTGAACTTTCCCATCTTTCCGCCCGGCCACTTTTCCAATTAGGCATGATGACACTGCGATGGCGGCAAATGTGGTTTGAATGGTAACTTGAAAAAGCATATTTCAGGTCGAGGAAACAGTTGCAGCAAGGAGCCTGCTCGTTCTTATACTTTATGGTCGCACGTCATTACTTGTCCGAACATGCTCACGATTAATCGTCATGAGTTGGAAGTTAATTCGTGATCGCCCAATGCAATCGAACGGGTTGTGAATCCTGTTCCCCCTTTGCAATCAAATAAGCTGGAAATTGCTTTCCTGACCCCCCTTTACGATCAAATGAGAAATTGCTGTCTTGATTCATCTTTCCATCCAAAACAAAATACCTTTTTTGAGTCTCCTACTGGGTAATTGGAAGGAGCAGTAAGGGTCTTTGGCTGCCGATCCCTTCTAAAGTAGAGTCACTACAAGCTTATCGTCAAGCGGGGCCGCATGGTTAGGATATCATCTGCAGCTCAACCTCAGACCTATAGCATTGATTCGTTTCACTGTTACCGGACACGTGCATCAACATCGAGTGATAATCTATTGACGTTGATTCTAGAGTGGAAAAAGCGATCCCAATAATTAGCTTATTGGAAGGACCCCTGCCTGTGTGAGCGCGCAATAAAAGAGTGAGATCTTCAATCCACGTGCACTTGTGCCTCGCTTTATCCCTCCCATCTTTGCTGTACAGCGTGTGAAAGAGTATCTTTACGCACCACGGAAAATTTACTGGAAAAGGACTGGGCATAATACGGTGAATTCGTCTAAATCATTATGTTTCTACTTCCAAAGAACATGGATTTCTCATAAGGACACGCCGCTCATGCTGGCTCGCCGTCTATGCACACGACAGCCTGTGATGGCTTCACTGGATAACAATCCAAATGGCGGACTGATACTCCCTACAGAATGCTTATTTGTGGGTTCCAAGAATAATGTCGACCACCCCGCCGCCAACCATCGGCACTCGCGGAACACGGCAGTAGATGTGGTCAAACTTGGCACACAGAGTAAGGCAGTCCTGTAAACCACTAAGGAGCGTGTTTTTGCTGACAATAGCATTGTCTTGGCTGAACATGACGTGGCAATTCTGGTAGTTCGCTTTACCAAAATAGGCTGAGTTACTTTGCTTCACATAGTTGAGGAACAGCTGGCAGTCAGCCTTAACCATCTGGGCGTCCCAGCCGCAGGTGACCGCGGCCGATGAGACAGATAAGAGTGTAAATAAAAAGATTTGCAATTGCATTCCACGCTAGTATAATAAGGGCATTTGTGGTCTTGGACTAGCCTTTTATACGCATTTATTGGATTCTGGGTCTGACTCCTTTTGCGACATCCCTGAAGATTGCAAAAACGCGATTGTGTACGCCGACGTGCAACAATCACCCCGAAACAATAAGATTATACGGGGAAATTGTGTGATACCTCCACATAGGTGTTTACCGCTGCATTTAATCTTGATGTGGCAACAGAATGATATTCAGGGTGACACTGTAGAACCGGAAAGTGCACGTGGAGTTCAATGGTAGATACCACTGGAGGTGTCTCACGAATTAGAGTTAATTGCATGGTTGCATGAAACGACACCCGGGCCAAGAGGAACATAGAGTGCATTCAAGCACTGTAACCAGTGTCGGAATCGCCCCTATTATCACAATAGTCTGCATGCCAAGAATTCCGATGAAACATGAAACGTAAAGCGCACTAGCGATCGACGATTGGAATCACACAAGACAAAACTCCTCATCGCAGCAACCTGCTTGGCGGTAAAAATCACAGCTGTATTCGAAGCACCGCAGATGCGGCGTACTCAAGATCCTTCTGGGTCTCCTTCACCTCGGTTGTTGCCATTTTAATAGTGTCGAAGAAAGATGCAGCATGGACATTATCTAAGAAAGTCTTGTTTCGAAGAAATGTGCCACTGTGTCCCCGTCTTCCGAAGCAGTGGCCACGCTCTTTCGCTATTCACCGATTTTTTGAAAAATGTCAGTGATACCTGATAAAAATTGTATCATGCTTTTAGCGCTACACGATTGCTTGACGCGAACTGGGTTTGGCACTAGAGGAAAATTCCGTGGTTGTTTGATTTTTAGTATCTTTTACCTCATTTTGTTGGTCCGAGACATCGTCAGATTGCATACCACCCCGGAGGATGCTAGCGACGGTGTACCAATGCAAGAAGCCTGGGTGAGAATCGTGTTCTTCACAATGGTGCTCTCCTCCCATCAAGCGGCTCAAGACAGCATATAGTAGCTTGATAAAGCATGTGCCTACAACGCATCACAACTTTGCCAATCTGGAAAGCCTTCCCAATGTTTTCACGTGTACTCCATCATCTGCAGCGAAAATGATCATTACCGCGGGGGGCTTGGCCGTACTAGGAGCACATGCCTTATTACCTTCATTACTTTGAAATATCTATAAAACAGTAACCCGAATCTACATGTACGTTCACGGCGCAAAGGCGTCGCTCGGGAGCAGCGACACAGAGTTTTTAAAGTTGACGCCGCACTGCGCAAAGTCCCAGTGGCTCTGCTCGCAAAGCATGTATGCGTAGCGGAGGTTGAGGCGCGTCTCCGCGAGCACTTTGGCGAGCACGTCTTGCTGCGGCGGCGCGAGCTGCTGCTGGAGGTCTGGCGGGAGCTGTGCGTTCCCTTGGGCGGCGGCGGCGGCGGCGGCAGCAGCAGGCACGCCCATTGCCGCAGTGGCTGG
>JAKTSS010000062.1:0-42375 GCA_030580355.1 Debaryomycetaceae sp. yHKB357 | reverse complement strand
CTGTGATCATTGCATCTAAATGGAGGAAACATTCTCTTTCTTGTTACAGCTAAAATTGTTGAGGCTCTCCAATGTGCATCTTCAGGATCGTGTGATGACGGTTCTGACCATTTCTGAAACCCACATGGACTACGTATGGGAACTAGGCGGCGCTCCATAGTCCAAAGGACATCTCAGAAATTGGCACAATGGTATAGCCAAGCACTGTGTATTGTTGCAGTTGTATGATTTCGCGATACATTCAAATCTAATTGTCAAGAGACCCGCAAGAAATCAATCAGCGCCGTATTATATCAGCTACTTCAAATTTACGATTCAGCTTTGCTTCTGTCCTCTTTTCCGGACTTCAAAGTCAGAAGGAGAATGGTCTGAGGTTTGAGCATCAGCTTAGGTTGTGGGAGTCCGTGAACATCTTTCTGGTTAGGTGTTGCGTCTGGTCTTCGAAAAAAGTCTTTGAGGAATGGGATTGGCGGCTAGATACACTTGATAATAATTGTCTGATATGAACCGAAGCATTGGTATCATTTTTTGAGTCTTATCATCATGTTAATGCCATCGATCGGTGCTAACTGAATTTATGAGGTGTGGAAAGTTTGGTTTGGGTTTTACTGTTCCTCTTTCGCGAATCTGTGCTTTAAATCTTATACTCCAGCGAAACGTGCAACTGCTCTCGCCAAACCTGCAACTTCTCCCGTGCGCAATATAAACCGAGCGTGCCTTGGTGACTACGTCTCCGCAACATGTCTTGAATCACTAACACCGCGTCAAGTTCAAGAACTTCCAAGTGTATTCTGAGCAACCAATGACTACTTGAGAAGCTCAAGTAACTTTTTGGATAAAGGATCATCAATATTAGTCAAGGAGGCGTCCGAAATTGCGAAACCCCCAAAAGCAGGATGGCCCTTAAAAATTGGCAACTTGTCTCTGATGACATCCATGTCCATATACCCACTGAAAGGGCCGATATCGCCACCGAGAAGCGCGACAAATATTTTCACATCTTCAGGAGCATTGTCAGCGGTGTCCAACCATCTATTCCAACTGTTGTTGTCCAACTTGCACCTTTCAGGATAAAATTGCACGAACCAATAATCGAATGTGACGTGATACATGGCTGAATTCAAAACATGCTTTGTCTCGCAAGAGGGGGAAGCAGCAAGCAACATAGAGGAGTCTACTGCCTGGAGATGCTTGGCGAGATTGGTATAATAGCAACCACTTCCCGTGATAGGCGCGAGATTGAAGCCATCCACGACCGCTTCTCCAAATGGTCGATCAACGATCAGGTCGGGGGATCTGGCGCCGAACATATTAACCAAAAGTTGTGCGTAATCAGCAGGTGTGTCCTCATTCTTGGGACCTTCTGTTGTTGTTAAAGTCAACAAAACCTTCTTCCCCAACGCCTGGCACCCAGATATATCTTGGCCAATTTGTGAGCATGTTTGATCGCTCGTATGGAGTAGAAAAGAGCTGCACAGATTACTCAAGTTGATAGGAGTACCAGGGGCATCAAATGCGTATGAAAGTAAAACGATATCAAGTGGAGTCTTTTGACAATACTCTATTAGCCTCTTTTGAGATT
This sequence comes from Debaryomycetaceae sp. yHKB357, assembly GCA_030580355.1. Lineage (NCBI taxonomy): Eukaryota > Fungi > Ascomycota > Pichiomycetes > Serinales > Debaryomycetaceae > Debaryomycetaceae sp. yHKB357. The sequence goes on along the minus strand of JAKTSS010000062.1, from coordinate 40,793 downwards.
CTGTGCCATTGGTGAGGCTGGAAAGGCCCTGGCCCCACGAGAGGGCGATCTTTGCACTTGATACTATCGATGTTAGGCCGAGAACAAGAAAACTGAGGAGCATAACACGACGGACGAACTCACGTAGCAGGGACACCAACAGCTTATAAATAGTTGTTTACAAATAAAGTGGCGCGCGACACGACAGAGTTGTGGTCGCCTATACTTTCATCAGCAATAACTTCGTCGCCTGATGTCTCAGATCGCATGACTTGAGTCTGGTGATGCTCGTCGCTTGTACACGATCTATCGAAATTACACAACCCGTTCCCAGTGACATGAAATGCGTCATGGAGTGATCGGTAGAACCGGTATTTGCCGTTAGGGAGTCTTTGAATTCGTTGTTTCGACTCCTATTGCAACAAGGATACTGAGCTCGTTATCAAAAGAGATATTGGCTTCTCAGCGGCCTTAATCAACACCCTGAAACTCGGATTCTTCAAGTGCCAAGAACATGATTGCTAATAATTATCGTAGCGTTAACCGGTGATGATTCACAAAGTTCGATTCGAAAAATGGGCAAAAATATGGCATCATCACTCGCTGATGACGCGGAGTAGGTCGACATTGTCTCAGATAAAAAGAATACGAAGAGAAGTACTTTAGATTACTGTGAAGCGCAAGCTTCGAAAGAAGTCTTATACATGAGCCTTGATTTCATCGCATTTCAATCGAGAAGATTTCTCAATTGACCCACGTAGTCGTTATTGCGTTCGCTCATAGAAGCATCAAAGACAGCAAAACCTCCAAATGAAGCATCATCTTTGAAAATTGGCAACTTCTTTCTGACATCGTTAGCATCAACATACCCGAATTGAGGATGAACGTTATCGGCAACAAGAGATACGAACACTTTTACTTTAGGGTTGGGAGAAAGCTTGGCAGACTCGGACCAATCTTGCCAATTGAATTCGGATCTTCCGATTCTACAAGTGCTGTAGTAGAATTCGACAAACCAATAATCAAAGGCGACGCTGCCTAACGCATCTTGTAAAACAGGATCCGATTCAAGGCATGAAGGTGCAGCGGCGAGTAACATTGACGGCGCCAAAGTCTTGATCTGTTTAGCGAGAGCAGAATAAGCGGAAGAAAGACCATGGCTCGGAGCAAGCACGAATCCGTCTACCGACGCGCTGTCGAATGGGCGAAGGACCTGTTTCTTGGGAATCCCGGGGCCAAAAGTATCCACGAGAGTTGTTGCGAAATCTTTACCCTTCTGATTGCTCGTGAGAGTCTCTCCGGAGCTCAAAGTCAATAAGATTTTCTTGCCCATTTCTTGACATGATGCAATGTCCTTTCCGATCTGTGAGCAGTGAGATAACTGACTGCCTGAGAAAGTTTCAGTGCACTGATTTTGGAAGTCAACTTTCAACTGCGGAGAGTCGTAAGCAAAGGAAAGCGTGATTATATCACTTGCTGTGTTCTCACAATAGTGCTTCAAACTTTTTTGGTGCTCGCCACTGAAAATACGATAAGAGAAGTCTTGGCCCCATGCGACCGCAATTTGATGGCAAGAAGCGACCGAAGCCGTTGCGAAGAGGATAAGAATTGAGTGCATGTCGGAATTATAAGGTTCTCAAGGCAACCACAGCGACTGGACACCGAGATTTTATAGTTCGGGTTGCGGCCTTAGACGACATGAATCGATTTTGCTTTTGAGTCATGATTTGTCGCATGGCATTAACGGGGCATCCATATTAATCTTGCCTTGTTCAACCCCCCAAAAATGTGATGCGTCAGTAATCTAGCAACGAAAATAATTGATGCCATGGCTCGACGTCGCCTATTGTAATGTATAAGAAACGGCTCATTATGACCATTTCTACGAATAAATCTCATATTCCATAACATTCACTGCCCGAACATAGGAAACCCACTCCACGCGGTTGCAATTGTGAAATTTCAGAAATACTCCAGCCAATAAACCGCTCAGTCATCAGCGTCTATTGACGAATATTGAAATATGCGCCAAGTCATACTCAGGAATCCTTGTAATTTACAGGACTGATTTCTTCGGCATGCGGCACCGTGATGTAACTAGATCGGCTTTCTTGAAAGCTACACAGAGTCAGATACAGAAGAAGTCACTAATTTGCTATATCAAGAGATTGTGAAATGAAATGCTTACGAAGATTTCGGGCCTTTTCGGTAGCGGTTTGCCCTACCTTGAGGCCGTGAGTTTGAAAGTTTCACTGATTTCAAGACAAAGCAACGATCAAGTGAGTAGTCCATGCCCGAATCAGGTCTGTCGTCATGTCTAAAATTAACGAAAAGCTAAATCAACAACGACAAGGAGTCGGTAAGCTGTGCTTTAAGTCGGAGAGTTGGAAAATAGGAACGACGGCAACCATTTCGCCAAGCAACTGCTGTGATCCGCATGATCATCGAAAATATTTTCTGCAAGTTTAGTTCCCGATAGAGCTCGGGGGGTTTTCCCAATTCACCCTCCACATGAGCCTCTACTCTTCTTATCATCAGACTTCATTTGATGCATTGCATCTGTCGCAACTTGAGCTCGAGACGCGACACTTTGCGCATCAATTCTCTCTTATACATACTTATTATTTCCTTTTTGCAGCCATCGACAGGCAACTCAAGTTCAAAAAGCGGTAAACTTCTAGAATGCCTAGAAATCAAGAGTAGATTCGAGGTGCTTAATTATTTGTTTTCTCATATCGTTGTCGTCGCCAAGGTTTGAAGACACCCCTGCCAATTGAAGGGGGTATTATTTGCGCGTCTTTTACCATCACCTGAGTAACAATGTAGGTTCAAAATTTCAGAAGCCTTGATGAGCGTCACACAACCCATCATATAACTCAAAGGTGTGCAATTGTGGCGTGCTACGACTTTCCATATCCAGAGGATAACACAAAAATCCGGCAATAAGCCCAAGATTACGGGCGCATAAGCCACAAGGCTTTGAAGTGCAGTGGAGAGTCCGCTTTCAGTAGGCTTGTGGGCCCATCGACTTTGTGGCCCACTCTCAGCACTCCTGCTGTGAAGAATAGAATTCTATTTGTCTGCGTAGTTTTCATGTCCACATAGCATCATGTGTCTCTTTCTGTTCAATGCTGATGTATAGGGATCATCTGCATGATCTCAGCTTTGACGATGCAGCATGCCAGTAGTATTCATCTTCAAAAGTTTTTCTCGGCTTCAATCGAGAACTGAGGCAGGCTTTTTGTAATGGCGCAAACCGTCTCAGCACTTCACGTAAGTCGAGAAATGGATGAACAGAATTTTAGGTCGTCGAAACCTGTTATGATTATCGCGCGCCAGAGTCGAGATGATAATGCTATTCTGTACAAAGCCAGCTGGGAGCGTGTGGGCGACAATCAGAGACAATTTCAGGCGATGTGGAGTCGCAAAACGCGAGGGTAATTCGCAGCACATTGTGCATCTGCACTAAATTGCGCAACTTGCAGGCAAAGACAATGTCTGCTCGAGCCAGCAAGTTCGTCAATCTTCTTGATTGACATGGCGCCTAGTGATAGTGCGCTGTTATGAGCTCGTTATTGCAGAGGCCATGCTGGTTACTTCAATTACTCTGTGTGGCACCAAATGTAACATAATACTTCTGTACTAATTCGTCTCCTTTAACTTCGGAGTCTGATTTTGGAGGATGATACATCATCTCCACTTGAGCTGCCAATATTTGCATGTAAATTTCGGGGCGAGTGTAAATTCAATGTGCGTTCAATTCAGGAAGTCGTAAGGCACGACTCGCGACTGAATCAAAGAAAAAGGAGCAAGGCTGGACGAAGTAAAAGAACACAACACGATACTTGCCCTCTCTAGACTCTACTTAAACTGCGAACAACCCTGGACCGAAACGTGATATGGACTTGACTACTAAATGCGAAAGCATCGAGAAGCTATCAAGCACACATGACTTGACGAGAAACAAGGAATCTATGCCGCAAGAGCCCTCGCTTTCTGAAACTGACTCAAAGTCTAGTAATCTTACAATTGATGCGAAGCCCGTGGGTCACTCCGATGTCCCTAGTACAATTACAACGACCCCGGTCTCTGGAACGACTGATCCCGAGCAGAAACACGACCACACTCGCGGAGAAAGCACCACGAGCGAATTCACTCCTGAGCAGCTTATGGAGATCCCATCTCCTGTGTTGGATGCGCGAATCAGCGCCTTCAATGAGCTGACGCGAGGCCTCAACAAGTCCGAGAAGATTGCGAAATTGGCGTGGTTAATGAGCCAGAAGAGTCGCAATGACAAGTATCGTGAATGGATAGATATCGAATCACGACTATACAACGATCCCACTTTAATGATGATTGACGACGTTCTGTTTAGGAAGCCTGCCACGCCGGAGTTACGAGCGCAGATCCGGGTGTGGATAAAGGAGACTCTACGAGCTGCTCAGGTCGCAGGCGATCTTGAGCCCACTTTTATTGACGAAACCAAACGCGAGCTCGTGCCGCTTCTCTACAAGTTACGCGCGAACAAGCTCGACACTGATATGATAACATCGCTAGCTACGGTGGTTTTCCACGCGCAAAGATGTCAGTGGCGCCATGCGAATGAATCATACTACAAACTCAGTGTTGGAAACGTTGCATGGCCCATTGGAGTGCGAAATGTCGGCATTCACGCCAGATCCAGTCTGAGCAAGCTAATCGGACAACCTACAGCGAACATCATGCGAGGAGAGTCTACGAGGAAATGGATGGCAGCCACCAAGCGTCTTCTATCTTTCCTAGAGCGCCAACACGTGACTGGTTAGGGCTTGAAACCTAGTGGAGTTGAATTTTGTTACGGTGAAATTTTCGGGCCATGGGTGCATCGCCGATACGCATCAAACACATAAAATGGCCAAGGAAATCAAGGACATCAAGCAGTTTGTCGAGTTGGCCAGAAGAGGCGATGTCAAGACCGGAATCATCAAGGTGAACCAGAAGGTCAACGCCAACGGCAAGAAATTCAAGCAGACCAAGTTCAAGGTCAGAGGTGCTCGTTACCAGTACACCTTGGTCGTCAACGATGCTGCCAAGGCCAAGAAGTTGCAGCAGTCCTTGCCCCCTACTTTGGAGATCAAGAACTTGTAAGCTGACATTGTGAAATAGCATAGTCGGGGTACTCTGTGTATACTGATGTTAATAAAAATGACCAAAAAAAGACAAGATATGAAGATCATGCTAGGCGAACGTAGGACTCTGCAGATTGCGTAGTAATGTGATGTCTATTCTACCTGTTCGAGCGAAGTGTAATTGATACGCCGGGGCTGATCAAGTTTCTTGATTTTGCACTAGCCGGGGTGTTTACAAGAATTAGAGTAGGTATCGGTCGGATCGACAGAAAACACAATACAGGGGCAATCGTTTGGCAGCTTTTCGAGCAACTTGGGGTGTTATTAATATGCCGAATCTATCTCGCGGTGATCATGCTTTTATTCCCACGGCTAGACCACATCCTCCATATCCTCATCCTCCTCCTGTTCATTCACTTCTTCCTCCTTTGCCAAACCCAAGCGGGCCGCGCGCTCAGCGTCGCGGAGCCGGCGATATTCTGCCTTGAGATTGTATTTTGAGGTATAGGGTCCCTTCTTGATAAGATTAGCAATCAGTTCGAGCAGCTCCTTCAAGTACAGTTCGGGCTGTCGTGTGCGTTCCTTGAGGCCCTTCATCAGCCAGTACTCATACTCCTCAAAGAGGCGGAATAGGAGATCGAACAAGTCCTTTTGGGGCATACGAATTGCCCTTCCTTCGGTCAGGCGTACTTTTGGCGCGGACTGCTTCAAAAACACCAGTGTATTATTACCCTTGATTGAAGGACCGGCATTCAGCTGTATCACTCCCGGAATTTCGTTCAAGAGAGTTACTTTAGGTCGCACAGGGTCTGCGGAGATGTTTGCACGCCGCGACATCATCTGGGCGTACTTGCTGTCAGCCTTACTGGGCACAATCTGACAGTCGTGACATATTTTACCCACCAAATTTGTTTTCTTTGGTATTGTCTTGATATAGGGAATGAATTGGCGATTGTCGGGCTCGCCATTTTTTTGTACGCGGTAATACAGCTGTTTCTGCTGCTGTGGGTCCGGAGCACCGGGCCCGCGGCGTTTGATGTCACTGGGAAGTCCTGGCAATTGAGGCTGTTCAGGCATTGGAGCAATCTCTGTGAGCTCCTGTTTGAATTTGGCCAAGTTCTCTTCGCTGAATACGTAGGCGTTGCGAACTTGGGTATTGAGAATAGACATATCGTACTCGCGAGGAATATCGGTTACGGGAGGGTTTGGTGGATCTTCGTTGAGAACTAGCTTGACCTGTAGCTTACCAGTCGCAGGAGATTTACGAATGCGCACCGTGCCAATACGATTGCCACCCAAGGCATCGGCATCCAGCCAGCGATCGCGCAAGTAGCGGGGCAATTTCACGAGCCACACTTTGCGAGAACCAGAGGCGAGGTTCATGTCGAGGGACTCGTCTTCCTCCAAGTAATCCTCCGGATCACTCAAGAGCAGGAGGTCATCTTCAGGCTTGACCGCATCATCGGTGGCCGCCGGCGCAGGCGACAGCGGGGCGGGGCCCAAGGAGGGTTCGCCCTCACGCTTGATTGGATTGCCGGGGGACGCGAGAAAGGACATGCGAAGGCAGACGAAGAGCCGATCAAAATGGTGAGCAACAAAGACTGACGCTAAAGAAATCCACACTCGCCCGAACTTTATTTACGAGATTGTCTTTTTCCGTCGACATGTGACTGGGCCGCCCCGCACGGCCACTGTTATCATGACTTGGGTTATGGCCCGGGATCGCAGTACCGGTAGCTGGTGGTACCTCGGAAGGTCTCGCACTGGTCATCGCCGTGACGTAGAGAAGTACTGAGCTGAAGCATTCTTTTTTCCTCCAGCTCTAAGGCCGCCGCCGTTGCCGCGTGCCGCCCTTCATCGTCTGGCCTGGTCGGAGTTGATTTCGGGCGCGTTTTTCTCCACGCGTATGTGCACAGCTGCCCTCTGTTTCTCTTTTCCGCCTTGGTGAATTCTCATTTCACAGTTGCTCAAAACCCCCCTGCTTATTAACTCCAGCTACTTTTGGGATGCCTCGCGAGACTCTTGTCATCACCCCACCCCAGCGCATCGCCCACACCCACTGCGGGTACTGCAATGCCCAGAAGGACGATCACTACGCCCTCGAATCGCAGGCAAAGCTTCGCCCTTGGCCCCTGCAGCTGATTGTCTTGGGCGCTCACCTCGAGCAGGTCACGGCTGCGGACTACGCCGAGTTCATGTCCCAAGGGTACCGCCGCCTGGGCTCCTTCCTCTACAAACCGGACTTGCTACATGGCTGCTGTCGGCTCTATACAATTCGCACCAACCTATCTTTCCTTGTAGCCACTAAAGAAATCCGTCAGGTCATCAACCGCTTCGCTCGCGCCGTTGACGCTCTGCTGCCGCCACCGCGCCTACCTAAGCATGCTCGCTTTGACGTCTCTTGTCTTGTCGGTGTGGAGACGTCGCTGTCCCGCTTCCGCACTCGCTTTGAGCCCTCCGTTTTCACACCAGAAAAATTCGACTTGTATCGCCGCTACCAACTCACGGTCCATAACGACAAGCCGCATGACGTCACTCCAGAGTCCTTCAAGCGTTTCTTGTGCGACTCGCCCTTCCCGCAGCATCAGATTGAGGGCACTCTGCTGCAGTGGCATCGCTTAAACGAATGGACCCATACGTTCCAAAAATCGCCATCACAGCCTCAAAAGACTCTGCTGAATCGGCTAGGGCCCGCCCACGAATGCTACTATTTCGACGATAAGCTCATTGCGGTGTCGGTGATGGACTTTTTGCCGTGCGGGATCCTGTCCATCTACTTCATTTGGGACCCTGACTATGCCCATTTGCTGTTGGGAACACTTCTGGGTCTTCGCGAGCTCCTTCTCTGCCACCACCTAGGTCTCGAACACTACTACTTGGGATACTATACGACTGACTGCCCGAAAATGCGGTACAAGCTGAGGTTCGGCGGCGAAATCCTCGACTTGTGCAACGAAGTGTACGTGCCTCTCGCCAAAGTGTCGCTGCTTATAGAAACCGGGCGCTTGTTCACTATGGGAATCAGCTTGGACTTGAACGACGGTATAGGCCACGAGCGGCGCCTCGACAATTCTGGTAAACCCTCGGCCTTTGAGTCCAGTCCCTTTGCGAACCAGCCCCTCTACAATATTGCGGAGCAGATCTATGGCATGGAAGCTCAGCAGGTGGCGGAGACAGCGAAAAGTGTCTTGCTTCGGCTACACGGCGTCAACCTCGACTTGGACGCAAGTGATCCTTTCAAGCGGGACGCGCTTATACCGCTGGTTTGTCCGGGCATCACGCCGCTCTGGCAGATTCTCGATATGTTCGAGGCAGGCACCTTGGGCCCTCATCTCCGGGTCCGGCTCTTTAGGCCCAGCAGATTGCGTATCGAGGTCGTGTCGTTCAAGGAGTGTTCGCCCGCTGAACGAAGCCAGATCATTGACTGTGTCCGCCTCTTTGGCCTCAACAAAACTTTACGGGCTATTCTTATCATGTCGTGATTCAAAACCGCTGAACGTCATTTCACCATAGCGCAATAACTTATTGTTCTTTGGATAGCGTATTGATGCCATTCGACAAGCCATCCAACTTATCTTATCCCTCAACAGACGGGTGTAACGTATCTCGCGTCGTGCCATCCTGCAAGCACCACAGATCGTGCCCTTCGCAAGTACTATGCTTTGTGCCGATCCACCTCACCCAAGCGGCGTCATCCTTCAAGTAACACGAGCCCTACAAGCAACATACTCCATGCCGTTCTACAAAAAGATCCAGTGCTACGTAATACCATTCAAACTAGCGTGCCACATCCCCCTCCACAATAAAAACACCAACGAATAAAACAGTATAAAAAAATTAACAAAAAGCGAGTGGCTGACGCTGGTGTACATCAACCAAGCAGCAACAACAACAAAAACTCCACAATATGGACACAAACGACAAGGCTCAGCACCGTGTAGGTGCGCGCGCCATTTTCGTGCGACTCTGCCTTGTCATCGTCATTTTCGTGATCACCGCGATCTCTATGCCTGGACAATGACACCACCTCGCCTGAAAAGTTCCCTGCGGTGCTGTTGGAGATGGCAAACTTTGTAAAGTTGGCAAAGTAGGCCAGCGGTTTGCTGGTGGTGGCCACCACCGCGGACGTCGCTTCCGAGGTGTGCATCGTTCTCCCATCTCCTCCCGCGGCCGCAAGCTGGATCTCGGTGGTGGTCACAGTCTTGGTCTCGAAGGCGGTCGTGTAAATGCTGTGGGAGTGGTGGTGCTCGGTAACCTCCCCGCCGAAAATGTGTTCTGCTCCGGTCTTGAAGTCGATCACGGGGCTCCCCAGCTCAAACTTTTCCTGGCGCAACGCTTCTTCGCCGTCAAAGATCTCCATCATTGGCGCAGAGTGGAACGTGCGGGGAGGATCAGTGTCGCTGCCACTGCTGGCGACGCTGACACCCTCTGCCGTAGCAAATGAGGTGTTTGTCAAGCCCATAAGCTCGGGAATGCCCAATTGCCCTTCTTCCTGCAAGGTCAAGAGCTTCAGGGGGGTTGCCAATTCAATGTCGGCACAAGCAAACGCCGTCATGTTGGCAAAGTAGAAGGCAAGCAGGCGTCCAATGACGTACGCGCGCAGGCGAGGGTTCAACAGGAGGTACGGGTCACTGTAGCCAAACTCGAAGCAGGTGGAGTTGATCCATCCGTGCTTGCCAGACAAGTCGCCGACCTGGCAGTAGGAGTCGTCGCGCTGGCTGCTGCAAGAGCTGGAGGCAAGGTACGGGTTAAACACGGCGCCGAGGTTGGCGCAGTTACCGTCAGCAGGGACCGAGTGGTGGTGGATCTTGTAAAAGAATGAGCCGCCGTCTTTTGGCATGCCGGTCATGTCAATGCTGACGGTGACCGTTTTGCCCTTGGGAGCGGTGAAGACAATGTTGCCCCGAAGATTCTTGTCTCCGCCCGCGGGGAAGTCGACGTGGGCGACAACGCCCTTGGGGTTGCGATAGACTTTGGGGGACATGTTGGCGAGCGCGAGAAGCGCAAAGGCCCAGACTGAGCACAGATACTTTAAGGATTTCATGTCAAGAGGTGGTGTTGGTGAGGAAAAGGGGTAGTAAAAAGGTTCGAGTCCTTATAAATGGCTGCAAAAAACTATATTCTTGCAAAGTGTGATATGGCTGCGAAAAAGGGGCCTGCATGAGCAGCTCGAAAAAATATTATCATGTACAAATTGCGCTTCTTCCATGGATGACGTCATATATCACGTGAGTCTTATCGGTGGAGTGATCAATTGCGGGGTAGCAGTATCCGGCCTATAAAAACTAGGGTGGCGCCGTCTTTCAGGAATTCTATAGAATCAAAACTTTTACACTATTGTAAGAAACATGGCAAGAACAAAAAAATGGACAATGCACTCTGAATCAAAGTGGTTTACCCACTCTGGTCACTTCAACACCGACCCAACCAAGGTCAAGAAGGATGGGGCCGGTGCCTATAATTGGGGGTTCGCGGGTGATGAGACCGACATGGATGGCGTGGTCATGGCAGGCCAGTCGATGCGTCGCAACTCGAACCACATGATGAACATGGTTCGCATGGACGAATTGGACACTATGTGCGACGAGGCATTGAAGATGTAGTGTGAGAATACACAATGTGATTCGGGCACTGGTGTCTGTTTCGTCTACTGAACTTTATTAAAATAAGTAAATAAATGATTTATGATTGATTTGTATTACTCTGGATACTGTAGCTTTGTAAAGAGTGGCTGGGGAAGTAATAAAGTCTACACCAAGAGTAGCGATCAAGCATAAACTCTGCTAAAAACACATGTCAAGCTACTTTGCTTCCTTTTCGCGTCTCTCCTGTTCTTTACGTTGCAATTGCAACTCATTCTCCAGCTTCCAGCCCTTGCGGCGCTGCCGTTCTTCGTAAGCGGCCTTATTCTTCAACACTCGGTCCACAATGACCTCGGTATTGATGTCCTCAAAGTCGTGCGGGCCAACGTCACGATACAAGCCAGTGTCGCGCGCATCCTGATAGATGGCCTGGTCTGCTACTGGGGTCGGTCCGTGGTACACGGCGGAAATGGGCCCGATCCATTGATCCAAAAACGCCTTGGTCGGGGAGAAAGGGGCCGCTAGCACTAGAGCGTCGACGTATTTACATTGCAACACGCAGAGCGCTCTTTCCAACATGTTCATGATGGGGTAGTTTAGGCCTTTTTCGCCATTGACGACAGTGTCGTCGTGAATTCCCACCACTACCAACGCCCCCTCGTCATCTGCGCGCTTTTTGATTGCCTTCAACACCCCAATGTGTCCTGGGTGGAACAAGTCGAACCCTCCGTCCACGTATACGCAGTTTTTCTTGTAGCCATCACGGTGGGCGGCCGAGGGAGGCACGATTTCTGCGAGAGTAGGCGCGCCCGGAATGTGCAAATACACGCCCAGGCCTAAATTATGGCCGGTGGGGTCTGAGGCATACATGTGTAGCTTCTCACTGACTTGCGGCGACGCGAGGTAGTGGCTCTTCCAGTTCTCAGAGGTAACAGACTTGAGATGGTGGGTCTTTGTCATCAACAACATGCGTCCCACCAAGTCGGTAGTCGAGATGTTTGCGGTGCGTTCGACCACGACAAACATGCCAGCGTCTTTGACAGCCTGGTAGCAGTCCTTACCATCGGCGTCTGTCGTGATGTCGTCACCGTGAACCACATAGTCGCAGCCGTATTCGGATTTGACCAGAGGTTCGGTCACGTAGGGCGCATTGGGTATGGCGAGGGTGGACCATTTGCAGGCGTCCACCGCGGCCAAACGCTCCTTTATGCGCATAACAACGGGACCCTTGTGGTGCGTGATATCCTCGTCGGAGTGAACGCCGACATAGAGCTCACGCCCAAGTCGTCGGGCACGTAACATCACCCCCGCATGACCTGCCAGTCAGCAATACATTCATGGATAAACTGCGTTCCAAAAAGACATACCGTGATGAGCGAAATCGAAGCATCCGTCGATCCAAATTCTAGACTTTTCGATTCCCTCGGGTCGATAGTACATTGAGTCGTGAGGAGAGGCTCGATCCTTGCGATTAGCGATCTGGAGTCGTCCGAAAAAAAAGTTCCCCACGTTTTCGGAGCCTTTTTTTTACCCCATCGGTACAGCTTGAGCGCTAAAAACAGTACTTGGCGGGTTCTTTTATGCGATCTCACCTTTCTTAACGGGGAAAAACACCCCGCCAGTGTCAGTACCACATATCGAGCACGTCTTCACTTTTTTGAATCGCTTCAAAAGACACGCTTTGCAAAAGTAATGCCCACATTTCGTCTTTATCGGATTATCGTAGTCCTTCTTGCAGAGGACGCATCGGTACGGCACATCCTCTGCGATTGTGGCAGATGTGTTTGTTTTCTCCTTCCCGACGAGTTCCCATTCTCGGGTGATTGGCTTCTTTTGTCGCAGCTCATCCCGCACGTGGAGAAACTTGCATGTGTCGCCGTATCCGCAATAGCCGGTTTGAAGAAAGTCCTTGCATACGTCAGGTGCAAAATCCATCACGGTGGTGGTGCGGATGTTCTCGGGAAGGGGCTTGAGAAACAGGCTCTTACTCTTTGGAGGAGGCGAATCTCGTGTTCGTAGACGCTTTTGCTCTTTGTCGGAATAGGACGCATCTTCTCTAATTCGTTTGTGCGATAGCGTTGTGTTCTGTGTGGGTTCCCCCTTCACCACATGGGTCACGAGGTAAGACGGATGTGCACTTTTCCGATGATCAGTCTTTGTTTTCTCTCTAGGAATCACTCCTTGTTCGCTGACCTGCGTTGGCTCGATATCCAGTTCTGAATCGGCTATGGCTTCTTGGCCTGGTGATCGATGAGCAGTACCGTTCGCATTATCGGGTGAACATGAAGACTTTTCTGAGACGTTCTGCATCGGAACGGTTGAGTCTTCAGACTCTTGCAAGTCGAGTTTACGCTTGGTGCATGATGTGCTCTTTGCCGTTCTTTTCTTGAACATACCACTCAACAAAAAGCAGATTAATCGATCTTGAATTGCGGGGCGATGGCTCTTTTTTTCGCCGCTCCAGAACCCCCACAATTTAGTAATTGAACACCAATGTTGGCCACCAACCAACTCTGGAAGCGTTTCACTCGTCTTTCGAGCAGTGGCTCGTCGCAATTGGCACTGCGTCCGGCATTGAACTTGTTCAGCTGTTTCCCGAAAGCCTTCCCCAATCAGGGACCTCCACACGACCCCTTTCAAATCAATCTCAACCTGCTTCGCCGAGAGTATCGCTCTCTTCAAAGCCTCTCTCATCCCGATAAAAGCCATTCAATCGACGCGAATGCGTCTGCGGATGCTAGCAATGCCTCCTCGGTAATCAATAGAGCCTATACGATCCTCAAGAATCCCTATTTGCGTGCCGCTCATGCAGTCCATCTCCACCATCCCCAGCACATTGATGTTACCCAGGACGATGTCTCAAAGGCTTTCCTTTCCTCAGTGCATGAAAACTCGGGAGAGGAAGCCTTGGAGTATAAGCAAATGCTCCTACAAGTCTTGGACGCGCACGAGTCGTTGGAATTCGCCAATTCCGAGTCTGATCTCCACGCATTGACACTAGAAAACAATAAACGCATTGATGAGAGCCAAGACAGAGTACAAGAGTGCTTTCAAAGGAGCAAAGTGCCCTGGGACGCCCTCGTTTTGGAGGTTATACGCCTAAAGTATTGGGTCAATATCGATAATGCTATTCGAGAGTGGGAGCCAGGCACCCCGATCCTGTTGACGCACTAGAATTTGCATGATGTGTACTGATCATCATTGATATACTTCAAACTTTGAATATCGCAGGTATGCTCTTTGAAACCATCATCGTCGCTTCAACATATAATCAAGTTCGGCTACCTCGTCTACGGTAATCCTCCTATAACGATCACATCTGCTTTCTCATACATGATCAAGTATAAACACTAGGAAGTCGCTACTTATTATCTACTACGCATGCGGCGGACTGTACCAATATGGTGTAGGACTGATCACTGGAGTCTCTTGGTATTGAAAAGAGTTCCCCGCTTCTCCTTTGATGATGCGGTGCTGTTTCTTCAACCACGGCGTACAATCGGGCGCGGACACGCTGCACAGCGTTACTTCAATCCTGGTCTCAGTGAGCTTGACCAGCGTAAGCGGGTTGGCTGGTCTCAGTGCGACAGTTGTCGAAGCAAGGACAAAAATATCAAAGACTAGAGCGGCATGCATTCTTTGAAGGCAGATCGCACCCAACTTGGAGCTCGACGACCCAATATTTATAGGTCCCGATTCAATGTTACTTTTTAATCCTCAGTCAGTCGAGCAGTTCGGTAGGAGAGTCAGATGTTTTGCGAAAGTCGCGACATTGCTCCTTGAACGGGTCACGTCCTCGCCACTCGTGTTTTTGCCCTGATATGAAACGCTAATCGCGAAGTAGGTCGAGCCGTAAGCACCGTGCTTGATGTGACGGTACTCCTTTATCGAACGCTTTCCTTCTTCTGAGCGAAGAATCAATTACCCGGCTTCATATCTCTACTCCCACGATTGGCAAGTCTTTCTCACAGTTCCGACTTATTTAGGTGCTGATATCTTGTTTCAAGTGAGAAATGAGTGAGGTTTTTTTACAGAGATAACTCTTTCAAAATTATAGTACGTCGTGATCATAAAGCGACAGAATGTATTGATCGTTTCCATAGGAATGATTGAGCATGCATACGGTCATGTTTTAGTTTCCCAGCTGTTTCCAATACTGCCTAGTCGCATGCTCGAATGTGGTGTGCGTATGCGTAACTGTGAATCTTATTCGCATACATTGATCTAGACGTTTATGGCCGGCAAAGCGTGCAAGACCAGTATATGTTTCAAATACTTCAATTCTGGACCAGAGTAATTACACAAACCTACAACGATATCGACAGACACTATGTATAGGCCAGAAAAGATGAGTATGGACGCATTCACGCCGTCAGGATTCACTTTGCAAATGTAGGGCAGCTGCGATGCCACACGAAATGAATGCTGGATTAATGAACAGAAACTTTGCTGGAGAAATGCATTGAAGAGGCACAGTGTAACGAAACATGAGTGACTCCCCTTGACAATCACAAAACACTAGAGCGGGCCTATTGCTTTATTAGGGCACCGCAGAGGCGTTATGCATCTTGAGACCGTATTGACGGAGATTCGACCACAACAAGGGGAGACGTATTGCGAGTCACGCACCCTCGCTGGCCATTGCAGCATCTTCAACGCTTGCGGCGTTAGAGTGTGTCAAGGTGTCACCCTTTTGCGCGAGTGATTGATCTTCGCCCTCTTGCCCCTCGGCCGCCTCTTGCCCCTCTACCTCTTCCTCTTCTTCTTCTTCTTCGTCGTCGTCATCCTCATCATCGTCATCAAAATCCATACGATCACTGTCTTCTTCGGATCCTGAAACAAGAGCTGGGACCGTAAACTCGCATTCGTCAAACTCCTTCTTTTCTTGCTCCGTTCGCGGATTGACACGTAGCCACAGCATGCGCGGACCACTAAGACTCAGCTCGTGGATCTTGAAGCCAAATAGCTTGAGGCCATAGTCGGCCTTGTTTGACTTTTCTATACGGATACGACACTGATTTTCGATTTCGGGGAACATCTTTACCAAGAGGCCCGGGAAGGTGGTGCCAAAGAAGGCGCCGTCGATATTCAAGTAGCGCAGGCTTGCAGGGAGGTAGATGTCGTTGCAACACGGACAGTATAAGCGGACCGTTTCTTGGCCGGGAATGTCGGTGGAGCCCACGGGGATGAGATGCATGCCGTCGCAGTAGAAACGGGGGCACGAGCCAAATTCGTTGCGCTCGAACTTGGAGGCCATAGCGGTGAGGCCCTGCTTCGATGTGATGTACCGAGCATGAATGAGGCCGTATAGCAAGTCTGCCGAATGTGAAAGAAGGGCTTTATTAGGGAGTTCTGTTTTCGCTGCCGAATTGGCAGATTGTTTTGTCGCAGAGGCCGAGGTTTTGGTAGAAACCGAATGGTCCTCGGCCGTGTCGACCTGGTAGTCCAATATCGTCATGAGGGCCTCGCGGTAGTACGGGACCTGCAGCAGCAAGCCTGTCAAGTTGAAGTCATCCTCGATGAAGTCCTGGGCCACGGGCACAAAGTAGTCGTGGCCGAAGGACTCGACAAACAGCTGGATCCAAGGGATATCCTCGTCCTCGGGATCGCTGGCCATCGTTGGTGGTGCCAGCAGAGAGAAAAACAGATGCGGACGTGGACTCGAAGGTGCCGATGGATGCTCCTGGCGATAGCGAAATTTGAACCCGCTAAAATCGTCAAACGCCAGTCGAAATTTTTCGGGTGCTGCGTTTCCCCGTGAAACCCTCCCTCTTACCCGACCAATCTCTTGTTTCTTCGTGTAGCGCGTTATGTTGGACTGGGAACCATACTCTATATTGCTCGCGGTGCTGGTGGTCTTGCTCGGCCAGCGCCTCGTTCTGTACGTAGGCAAGTCCGCCGTGCAAGACTCGATCTGGCTCTTGTACTCTCGAGTTGCCCAGCGGCTCGGGGTCGGCGCCGCCTTCCGCCGCTACGCAGCGACCCGCTCGGAATTGGCTCTGGTCAACAGCCAGAAACGCGCAATCAGTGCTCAGGACCAGTATGCCAAGTGGACTAAGCTACAGAGAAAGGCCGATGCCTTGCTGGCCCGCTTGAAAGAGGAGGAACAGGCTATCGCCGCGTCAAAGGGCTCGATTCTGAAAGCGGTCTCGATCGCTATTATGGCCGTGACTACAGCTCCCATCTGGGTGTTCCGCTTGTGGTTCCGCAAGCTGGTGTTGATGTATTTGCCAGCGGGAGTCTTTCCAAGACCCGTCGAGTGGGTCTTGGCGTTGCCTTTCATGCAGACTGGCGCTGTAGGCTTGACGGTGTGGATGTTCGCGGTGGGGAGTGTCTTGTCTTCTCTCTTTAGCTTGCTCGCGTTTTTCGGTGAAATGAAGAACGCGCCCGCAAAGCCCGTGCCAGTGCCAGTGAGTAAATAGTGGTGATTAGTTACTTCTACGTAAGTTACGTGTTTAATAGTTCTCATGACTAGGAAAAGTCTTTTCCTTCAGCACTCAGTCAAGACCTCAAAATTCACAACACAACATCAAAGGCAACTTGTCCGAGCGGTTAAGGAGAAAGATTAGAAATCTTTTGGGCTTTGCCCGCGCAGGTTCGAGTCCTGCAGTTGTCGTCTTGATTACTTTTTGCTCTTTGGGAACAACTCATGTTCTATTTTTTGACGTCAGAGCGGGATGATTGCGATGAATTGAGTTGCTCACTGTGTAGAAAGCCAGCGCGACACCATTTAAATTTTCCAGCGGGGATAGCACGTGGAGAAAATAAATTTTAACCTCAAAAGGTCCATGCCGCCATACTGTAGGAGTAGATCAATTTTGCAACCATATTGAAGCGAAAGATGAATGCCGATTGTATGGGGCTTGCTGGTGAGTTGATTACTGAGTAAGGGAACCACTAGCATTCCTTGAAGCTTGTACAGTTGAAACAATTGAAGACAAGAAGTTATGAAAATTCTGGATATTTGCAAATCGACCACATTTTTTTGCACTTTTTGCATCCGATTACTCCGAAAGGCCTTCAGGTCCGGGTGACCATTGAATCAGTTGCATCGGTCAGCTTTTTAACAAATGACTTAAATAAAGCATCTCAAAACTATAAAACTCTTCTATAGGCTGCGAAAAAGCAAGATTCGTCTGCTTTAACCTCATTAGAAACAAGCGTTTTCAGGTTAAAGCAAACACAATTGAAATCTCGGTGTAAGCGTTGTAGACTCAGTGACCTATCTCATCTAGAACACGATTCGAAAAACCTGTCTTTCATGCACAGGATCAACTCTGAATCAGACTTGTCCAAGTCGTACGTATTGATCAGCTGACGCTTCACCAGCTGCCAGAACTGGCGCAAGGACGCGCGTACGCTGGCCTTGTCCCCGGCGGGCAAATCTTGTTCAGAGAATGCCAAAAAGTGCCACGCGTCCAAAACTCGCGTCCAGCACTCGAGATCTTTATGGTACCGATACACATGTGCTGCGTTCAGCATGATTATTAATGGCATCCCCTCCTCGTCGATCTCGAAAAAGTCTACCTGCGGGACGCGGTACGGCTGTGTCTTGCAAGAGCCCGTCTTGTCGCCACGCTGCTCGATTGGCATGAGATTGGAGACGGGCAGAATCGATACTTTGGATAAAACGCACTCCACCCCGGCTTGCTCGGGACTGAGACGCCACACGTACACCAAGCCGGTGCTGGTTAGAACGCACAATAAGTTGTGGCGCAGTGTAGCTAGCACCACGTTACTTCCGAGCTCGAACGGGGCACAGACGTAGCGGCCGGACGACGCGGACACGATCTGAACGACTCCATGAAACGATACAAGCACAATGTAGTCGAGAGTGTCGCGCCGCCCAAGCATGGGATACACATGCTGAATCTTGTACGGAAAGTAGAGCACGTACTGTCGGCGGGTAGCGTCGGCACTGTTCGAAACAATGACGCGGGTAGGGTCGTCAAAGTCGATGGGGCTGTCTTCGACGTACTCGTCCTCATACTGCGGCCATGCGCGTCCGTTGCGTACTTCGATAGTGGTCACGATACGTGGTTGATCGGACTTTGGTAGGGTTACAGCTGCTGGCGTTGCATGGCGCACCCAGCGCACAATGACCAGGAAAGCCAAGTTCTCATTCACGTCGATCGCGGTGTTGTTGGAGACGTCGAGCTCTCCGTCGGTAGCGCTATTGGTGATAGTGCTGAGAAGCGCGTTGATATCGTGGTTGACCACTGCCTGGTTATTAAATAGTTCCTGCGGCAAATTGGACACGTACTTGAAGCAATTGGGATAGCGGGCTTCCGCCGCCAAGCGGCGTGTCCGGTGGCGCTGCCGGCGCAATGCCGCCTCCGACACCGCCGGGTTGTGTGCGAGGGCAGTGCTCTCGTTGATGCCCATGTCGATGTTGTCGTTATCATTGTCCGGGCCCAACTCTATCAGGTGATCCTGCGCCAGCTTCAGCTTTATTCCGTAGACGGCGGCCAGCAATCCGAGACGCGGGTAGCCGCACTGCGGTCGCGACACGCGCGCGTTGCGGATACATGGCTTCTTTTCGGCACGCGGTTTCGCCAATGGCATGGCGGTGGCCGGAGCGTTAGACATTAGAGTGGGAGCGACGCGACGCTTCCCGTTTTTCATGGTTACGACCTGTGTCATTTTTGAGGGCAATTTCTTGGCAATGCTTGTGGCGGTAGTGTTGGGAGTAGTAGGGGCGGTGGAAGCAAGAGCGGGTACAGGGATCAGTGAAGATGTGGTAGAGCTTGCGAATGGTTGTGATGCGTTAGAGCTGGCGAATGGTTGTGATGCGTTAGAACTTGCGAATGGTTGTGATGCGCTAGAGCTTGTAAAGGGTGCCGCTGCGATGCTGGCAGAGTAGGGGGCCGAAGACGCTGGGCGTGTAGTCTCTAGCGGAGCAGCAGAAGACACTTTCAGGGCATGGGGAGACTTTTGCAGCGGGGACTGTTCGCTCGCCACCTGCTCCAACAAGAGCTGACCCACACTCTCCGGGAACACGACCGATTCACGGTCCGTACCGAATTTGTGGAGCTGGGTGTTGACGACGGTATCGCTTACGGGGTTGCCCAACTCGCCAGGCTCAAACACAACGCACGATATCAGGCCGTCCAAGCTGGCCACGTAGAGAAGCGATCCGTCCGGCAGCCAGCACATGTCGGTGATGGAGCTGTTGGAGATGGCGTTAGCGACCAATACGGGACGCATGTTGCCGGTGCGCCATATTGCGAGAGCTCGGTCCTGACCACCGGTAGCGAGCACCGCCGAGAATGTCGGCTCGAGGGTGCTGGACTCCTTCTCGAATAAGCGTGGATTGAAACTGCACACCTCGCACGGCGCCTCGTGTCCGATCAAGGAGATGTCGGTGCTCCAGTTGCCGCGATTAACCACCACTACCGACGACACGGGCCCGTTAGTAGCGTTTGGGACGGCAATGTGCTGCCCGTCCGGCGACCAGCTCATGCGGCGAAAGTAGGAAGAGAGCGGAGACTTCTTGAAGGGGTCAAGCACGACGTGCTCTACCTGGAATTCGTAGCTCAGGTAGTCGTTCTTCTTATGGTAGCGGAAGATGCGAACCAGGCGGTCGTCTGACGCGGTCGCGAAGAACTTGTTCGCAGGATCAAAGACTATACCTTTCACCATAGACTGGTGAATGTCGTAGCGCTTTATACGTTCGAAAGTTAGGCCGTTCCATATGATGATCAGACGGTCTAGTCCGACTGTCACCAATAACATGCCGTCGCACAGCCAGCAAATATCCTGGATATCGTTATCGTGGGCCACCAAGCGCTTGCGAACTGTCCAGTGCTCCAAGTCGGGCTCGGCCTCGCCAAACAGTTTTGGGATAGAGGGCTGGTCGTCGTCACGCTCCCAGATGAGGCATATCTTGTCGTCGGAGCCCGAAGCGAGAAAACGGCCGTTGGGAGAGAATTTTACGGAGGTGACGACGCCATTATGTCTGCTCATGGAGCAAAGAGGACGACGGAGGGACAGGTCTAGTCGGGCGTGGAGGGCGTCCAGGTAGTCTGCGAAGGCAGCGATGCTTGCGGTGTCCCAGATCTTGACATTGCCGTCGAGCCCGCCCGAAGCCAACCTGGTGCCGGAGGCATTGACGGAGAGAGAGTAGCACTCTACTTTTCTCTTCTCGACTGGAAGATGATTAGATGGATGTTGGGGAAATGACTAGAGTAGTATGAAGACGTACCGCTGTGATGAAGCCACGGAAGCTTCAAGAGCCGCATCGAGAGCTGGAAGGAGATCTGAGCAGATGCGCTAATACTAGCACGGCTTTATTTTTCGCAGCTATGTAACGGTAGGACGGATTACGCAGCTGCATTAATAGAGTGACTGCTAACAACTAGTGGGGGAGGGTAACTTCTAATAGTTTCAAGAAAGAGTGACTTTCAACAACTGGTCTTGAGTGAGAGTAACTGCTCATGAATAGTCATCACTGACAAGTAGTCTTTGTCAAGTCACTTAGCAGTGATATCTATAACAGGATAATGTACTTGCAACTAGTCTATTGAACGCCTATAGTCTACGCTACTCACAATGCAAACTGCGCCCTCAAGGCCTTGCCAAACTTCTCCACGCCAATTACCAATTCCGGAAGCGGCACCGCCGCATACGTCCCGCGGAAAAAGATGTGCGTCTTGTGGTGCGGGTTCTCGGGCAACGACGTCTGCGGCGGCACCGACTGGCCCTTGGCCTTGAACCAGGAGCCGGGAATGAGAAGCACGCCCTGCTGGATACACTCGTCGTAGATGGCGGTCTCGACGCGGATCGGATCACGCTCAAAGTCAGTGTCAAAGCGGGGATGTTTGCTGGCGTCGATCTGGATCGTGAAGAACATGCCGGCCTTGGGCGGGACGAACGAGGTCACTTCGCGGGGCAAGTACTTGTAGACGGCGTCGATTGCCACGTCGCGGTTGTGCGTGTACACCGAGCGCAAGTTGATGAGCCAGTCGAGGTAGCCGGGCTGGCCCCATTCGCGCAAGATTCCGTTCACGGCGGTCTGCGACAAGCCGGAGGGACACTGAATGGAGACCTCGTGAAGACGCAGGTACCGTTCCAAGAGGCGGGACTGGGCCACGATCCAGCCCAAACGCAATCCGGGGGCCAATACTTTGGAGACGGAGTCGAGGCGCACCACGCGGCCCTCGACATCGAGGGAGAGGAAGGACAGGACCATGGACTTGACAAACTCCTCGTGGCTGTGCGGGTGCTTCTTTGCTCGCAACTCAAGGTCCGTGGTGTATTCGTCCATCTGCAAATAGTAGTAGGGCTCATCTTCTACAATCAAAAAGTCATGCTTCACGGCAATGTCGTAGACAGCCTGACGGCGCTCCTTGGAGAGGCAGGAGCCGGTAGGGTTCTGGCCCGTGGGGATCGTGTAGAGCAACTTTGGCTTGGGACCTACCCAGCAGTCCATCATGACGGCCAATTTTTCAGGAATGATGCCGAACTCGTCCATGGGAACCGCGACGGTCTGGAGGCCCAATGCGTAGGCGGTCTCCAAGGCCGAGCTGAACGTGAACTCCTCCACCAAGATGGTCTCGCCGCGGGTGGTGAAGGTACGCAAGGTGGAGTCCCAGGACTCAGTGTTCCCAATCAGGGTGATGAGGTCCCAGTCTGCGTACGGGGGAGCATGGATCTGGACGGTGTGTTCCTTCAAGAATTCGACGAGCTCGGGAGCACCGTCAGTCCAGCCGTACTGCAAGGAGCGAGCCAACTCGACGTGGTGAGCGTCGCACTCGCAGGGGTCCTTCGTGATGGCGATAACCGACTTGATATCGTCAGTGACCTTAGCCGCAATGCCCTGCGGGAAGGGGGCAGCGGGGATATCCATGGAGAGCCGCTCGATGGGGAACAAGTCCGGGACGGGCAAGCCTCCGCCTAGAAAGGACATGCCGGGAGCCTTGAAGTACTTGAAGGCGCCCTTGAGCGGGGAGACCTGGCGGGAGCGGGCCTCGGGAGAGAGCAAGTGGGACAAGTCTTTGGCGTGAGGAGCAGTCATGGGAACGAGAGGGCGAGAGGATGGAGGATGAGAGGATGGAGGAGGAGAGGAGGAGAGGAGGAGGAGAGGAGGAGGAGGAGAGGAAGGTAGACGGAGGCCAGTGATTATAAATACAATTTTCTGTCGGAGCGAGAAATGCGCGCTTTCAAGTACCCGGGGAAAAAAATATCACGGCTGTTATCAGCAGGCGACGATAGACGAAAGCAGTAGGGCGGGCGTATGACTCATCACGCGACGGATATTATTCACCAGCATGTCACCAGGACGTGTTCTCCAAAGGCAGTGCACCGCGTCGGCCAATGCCAAGAAACGCCGATCCACCCTGAGGATCTCACATGGCGGATCTCACCTAGTTCAGGGCGAGACAGGGCATGAGTCGGATGCTCATCTCGAAGCGTGATGTCGGGACGCGTATCGCCTTGATGTGATTACTCACTTGCGTAGCTTCACATTCTGCGCCTTCTCTTCACTTGGTACATGGCACATCCTTCCAGGCTACTACACGCCGCTAGTATTTGATTTTGTTGTCATTTTTCGTCGCGTCGCTTTGAAACCTATCACAACGCGTGACTGAAAATTTGCCTACGGAAAAAGACGCGTCGCAGTGACCTTTCTCCTCATCTCCAGCTTTTCAACATGTCCGCGCCTAAGAAGCGCTACTTCAATCTACCACCGCCAAGCCACGATAACCAAAGCGAATCGCCCAACTTCTCTTTCTCCGTCGACCAATACTCTTCCTTCTCGACGGCTATTCGCGCCGTGGTCGGCCCGGTGCCTGATTCCACCATGGCCGACTGGGCTCTGAAATACGCCTTCACCAAAGACGGCATCAACTCGTGTCTTCGCGAATACCGCTTGGCTAAGCAGCAGGGAAAGCTTCCCATCTCTACGCCTGAAAACGCCACTGCCACCATCTCTACCCATGAAAACGCCACCGCAAATGACCCCTCCTTTTTAAGCGGCCCTCGCAATCAAGAACTGGCACCAGACACGGCTTCTCAACACCGGAATACACCATCACGGCACAGTCCCGCATCTCCACCTGACGGTGACGACTCTGCTTTTCCCAGCGCTTCGCAATTGAAACCGAAACCCATCTACCACCTCGATTCGCCCTCACCGAGCGACTCGGACCTCGTGGACGGTCCCTCTATGCCTGCAAGAGATCGTACGGATACAAAAGCAGTCTGTGCTGACGCCACCCCAGGCCCGACCCTGGACCAGTCCCCCCCGCCCGCTGTCAAATTGCTGTCGCTTCATGGATCTATCGCAAGAAACACCACTACACACGATACATCTCCTCCGCTTTCCGCTTCCGAGGTATCACCTGGTCGCCCGGTAGCACAACTACTCTCTTCTGCTGATAACAATCAACAGTCTCATGTCCCGAATTCAATATCTCAGATTCCCCTGCACCAGTATGCTCCCCAGCCTCAGTATCTGCAGCAACCTGGCGTGCAGCACCAACTGTTGCAGCAGGCCGCTCAGCACAACCTTCACCCTTATCAACACCAAGCTGCTCACCCACATCAAGCTAGTCTCCCACAGCAAACTGCTCACCTACACCAAGCTAGTCATCCACACCAAGCTAGCCACCCACACCAAGCTAGCCACCCACACCAGTTTCAGCAGCACACCGCTCAACCCTACCATCCACAGTACCAGTCCCACCCCGCTTACTCCGCACAACAGTTTCTGGCATACCCCGCAGTCCCTTACCCGGCTCATCCGGTGCAGGTCGCCCCAAATCATCTCCCGCAATACTATCAGCCTCCTTACCATCACAACTCTCAGGCTCATCCTCTACATCAGACCCAGCAAGCTTTACACGCATATCCAGCCCATCCTGGCCATCCTATTCAGGGACCTCAAGGCCATCCTATTCAAACACCTCAAACCCATCCTGACCATCCTACTCAAACATCTCAAACCCATCCTGGCCATCCTACTCAAACACCTCAAACCCATCCTGGCCATCCTACTCAAACACCTCAAACCCATCCTGACCATCCTACTCAAACATCTCAAACCCATCCTGGCCATCCTAACCATCAGCCCCACGTTCAGTACCAGGCCGGCTTTGTACCGCAATACCACTCAAACCCGAATACCCCTGCACCGCATCAACCTGCTGTGCAAGCATCTCAGCCCGTGCCTGCTGCCCGACCTGCCAGCTCCATGATCAACACTGGCAACTACAACACCAACCCGATTCGCCGTACCCATCTGCTGCCCCAAGCCCTGGTGACCACACCGCAACACGCACCAGCTGCAAGCGATTTCTCGCAGAAAAGCCAACCCACCAGTCACGACAAAATCAAGGCCGTTGACGACTGCCTGGCCAAAGAAAAGAGCGATTTACTGCGCATATACTCCCAGATGGAAGCAGCGTCGCAGTCATGCATGGAAGCTA
Organism: Debaryomycetaceae sp. yHKB357; assembly: GCA_030580355.1. NCBI lineage: Eukaryota > Fungi > Ascomycota > Pichiomycetes > Serinales > Debaryomycetaceae > Debaryomycetaceae sp. yHKB357. The sequence goes on along the minus strand of JAKTSS010000062.1, from coordinate 15,695 downwards.
ACGCTTTGCAAGAGTGGCGTCGATACATTGGCACCTTGAAGGTGCAGGCATGGGCAACGCGCCTGAACAATCACTTTCTCAGCTACGATGCCCCTCTCTTGCTCAAGCGGATCGTTACCCGATCCTCAAAGGGTATCAAGCCCGCAGTAATACGCATCTACCTTCCCGGCACCGCGGGCGAACCCGGCCGCGAAATTGGCCGCTTGCCCGAGGACGTCACTCGCCTCATTGCGCCGATGCTCGATCTAGAAATGTCAGAGTTCGTCGTCACCCTGAGGGTAAACCAGATTATCCAGTCTATAGGCGATGGATTCATGGTCCGAATCCGCGTATTCCTAAGGGCAAGTGCGTTTCGCAAGCCTGTGATTGAGGATTCCGAGCCCGCAGCAAAACGCGTCCGCACCCAGACTATGAAAACCGGCTTCAATTTTGAGCTGGAGACGGTTGACGAGTCTGTCCTTCGCGAGCGCCTGTACGGCTTGTCTAAACTTTTTCAGCTCTTGGAGTTGAAACCCTTGCCCCAAAACCTCTCTAGTGATCCAACTTCACCGGCGGTTGTTGACCTTGATGCGGATAAAGACGAAAACCCCAAAGACTTGGAGCTCCCAGCAGCGCCACAAGATATCAAGCTCGATCAGCTTAAGCAATTGTACCAGGCCAACAATGAGTCGAGCCTATTGAGTAGTCTTCCTGATACTACGTGCCCCCCCAAGAGTCAGTTCAAATTGAATTTGCGTCCGTACCAGAAACATGGCCTCTCGTGGATGCTCGCTCGTGAAAAGGAGTATGCGGTGTTGGAACACCTCGCAGAACTGAGCGATCACCCCTTGTCGTCGCAGACTTTACGCAGTATCGAGAACTATGAAGAGGGGGTGATGGATCCCTTGTGGCGATGCTACGCGTGGCCTAAAGACCGCCATGCCCAAAATAGCCAGTCCCCGCTGCAACCGACACTGGAGGTCTTCTACGCTAAACTACATAGTGGAGAGTTGTCGATCGATAAACCCCTCGTCAAGCTGCAGTTGCGCGGCGGCATCTTAGCCGACGAAATGGGATTGGGTAAAACCATCTCGGCATTGGCGCTCGTCACCAGTGTGCCCTATGACTTTGAGCACGAGGCGGGACCTACACCGCCTCTGCAGCGGCCATACGCGTTCCGAACTACGCTTATTGTGCTACCCATGTCGCTCTTGTCGCAATGGAAGAAGGAGTTTGACAAGGCCAACAACAATGCCAACCATTTCTGCATGGTCTACTATGGAGACCTGGTGGAAGCAGACCTCAAACTGATCTTGTGCAATTGCACTAAAAACATACCCATCGTGTTGCTCACCACTTATGGTACGGTGCTGCACGAGTTCTCCCGGCTATCGAAGAGGCGGGACGCAGACGGCAACCTCCCCAGATTGGGCCTCTTCTCGGTGGAGTTTTTCCGCATAATCATTGACGAAGCCCACAATATCCGAAATCGTACGACGATAGCAGCCAAGTCCATCTCCGAGATCGCAGCGCGGCGGCGATGGGCTCTCACGGGGACGCCAATCGTCAACCGGCTTGACGATTTCTACTCGTTGGTAAAGTACCTCGAGCTCGATCCGTGGCGCAATTTCACGTACTGGCGCACCTTTATTACCGAGCCGTTTGAGGAGCGCAAAATATCTCAAACTATGGATGTCATTCGATCGATCTTGGAGCCCATATTCTTGCGACGAACAAAGGCTATGAGGGGCGCAGACGGCAAGCCGCTTGTTGAACTCCCGCCAAAGCAAGTTATTATTGAAAACGTCAAGTTGAATGCGCGTGAACAACAAGTTTACGATCGGTTCAAAGACCGAGCGTCAAGGACATTTGCCGACGGTCTCAAGTCGGGCCAGTTGATGCGCCAGTACTCGCAGATTTTGTTGCACATTCTCCGATTGCGGCAGATTTGCTGCCATATAGATTTGGTGGGCGACGTGCTGGAACTCGGCGATGAGGACGAAGTAGCACCCGGTATTGACGATGAGGATGTTGCAAACGAGGTGCGCGACATCAAGTCGATACTGCCCCCCGAGATGTTCAAAAATGACACCGAAGTGCGGCAGGCCATGTTCAAGCTATACGAGCGAATAGATCTTGCTGAAAGCGAGTGTGTCGTGTGCACGCAGGCGCCGATTACCATGGGCGAGATGGCGGTGACCGAATGCGGCCACGTTTTCTGCCTTAAATGCATAATCGAGCATATCGACTTCAAGGAGGGGCTCGAGCAGGCACCATTATGTCCCATTTGTCGGGAAAGCGTGTCGCGATACCGCCTATTTAAGCTTCGTCTGCGCGAGACGCTGGGAAAAGAGGTGCGTTTTCATACTGCTCAGGAAGATGCGGATCCCTTCAAGAAGTATCCGTTTCAGCTTTACTTGTACGATCCCTGCAAATCGTCGTCCAAGATTCAGGCGCTTATCAGTCATTTGCGTGCTCTTCAAGACCAGTCTCCGGGAGAGAAAGTTATTGTCTTTTCCCAATTCTCGTCGTACCTTGATATTATCCAGAACGAGCTCACGATCCAGGGAGGCTCTGACTTTTCTGTGTTCAAGTTCGATGGGCGCTTGAGTATGCAAGAGCGGCTGAAGGCGCTTGAACAGTTCAGCAGCAATAGCGGCGAGTCCATTACGATCTTATTACTATCACTCAAAGCGGGTGGTGTCGGCTTGAACTTGACGACCGCGTCGCGAGCATTTATGATGGATCCGTGGTGGTCTCCCAGTATCGAAGACCAGGCCATTGACCGAATCCACAGAATTGGTCAAAATCGCGATGTCAAGGTCGTGCGGTTCATTATTGAGAACAGCATTGAGACAAATATGCTCAAGATTCAAGAACGCAAGAAGCAGATTGGCGAGGCTGTTGGAGTGGAAGAGGAGGAAAGACGCCGCCGCAAAATTGAAGAACTACAGATGTTATTTGCAGAGTAGTTGTCCATAAAAATAGATACATTGATAATCAAGTGATTTTCCACGAGTTCACACTAAACTTAAGGTTATAGCTTTCTACGAAGACAATTACGCCAATAGGGCTCGCTGTACAAGAAAGTACGTTATTGTGGTTCAAAGCATGTTCTCAAGATTACCTTCGACTTTATCAGTCAAAACTGCAGGCACCAGTACATGAGGGTGTGACACACCAACTATTATAAGCAGAGAGTGAGCGTCTAATTGGCCTCGCTCAACTCTTGGAGGAGCAGAAATACTTCAGCTTTTTCTTGCGGGGTGAGGTCAACATCCTGCGAGGTGGATTGATCGCCTGCGTACGCGCGGCGATTTTCATGCACAAGGCCGCGCTGGGAGGGGGTGGGAGCGCGATCTACTGCATTTCCCTTGAGGGCAGCAGGGCGCGCGAACGGGGCTGCAGAAGCAATAGAGGTGGAAGCAACAAGTAAAGCAATGGAGCCGATGCAGATTTTCATGTTGGGAGTTTCAGATGGATGTGAGATAGAAGAGGTGGTCGCTTAAGGGGAGCATTGTGACCGGTACTTATACTTGGCGCTAATCTGGTTGAGGCGGTCATCAACTTGGGAGATCAGAAATCTGGTGGGTAAACCAAGGCACAAATGGAGCGGTTATCGGTTACAGATGCGAGCGCCAAGAAAACACCTTTGTGTGTATTTAATCTGGAATGAGGCGCCAAAGCCAAGCGCGTGAATAGCCCAAGTGGGGATCGCATAGCTTATGAGTTCCAAGTGAATCCGGCAGCTTACATGAATTACGATCAGCTTATGGTTCTGCTGTGCGATACAAGGTTGAACATTAAATGGCGTTGCAGGCTGATTTGTCTTGTGTTCATGTGCATTCAGCGACTGCTTTAAGTGAGGCAGATCAGTAGTGACTTGCGTGACACTTGGGATGTGGACATTGTGCGCTCGAAACTGCCGTGGATTACTGTGAATTACTGATCAAGGATCAGCAGATAACTATGGTCCCTTCCGCAAGTTGGAATGCGGGGTAACATGGGGCGCAACAAGGGGCAAAAGGAGCCTTACGCCTCGTTGACGCGTGCAAAGTCCCTATATTATAAACCTGCTAGACCGTGCGATAAGAATTATTTACGACCTCCGGCGCCATTCTCAAGGGTCGGAATATTGGTCTAAAACTCCAGGACATGAAAGAATGGAACGACCGATCAATCTTCGAAGTGCATGTAAATCACCTCAGGAAACATTAAGGCACCGTGTGGTAGAGCTCGCTAGCCCAAGATATGGATGGTTGTACGCAATTCCGGAATCTCACCTCGCACACACATACGCTCACCCTACGCCTTAGTTCAGCTCATCATCAACTCCATATTGTTCTTTCAAATACAGGCTAATACCCATGTAACGAATGCACAACATCGACCTTGAAAACGCACACAAATAGTCTCTTTTCCCGAGCGGCCGTTGGCTGCGAAATTTTACTACACGTTCGAGAGGCCAGAGAATTCCACTATATACGAACGATTTCCATTTCCTAATTCCGCCCTTACTTAGCGCAACGGGGGCGCACACTTTTTCACGGGGCTGGTCTCGCGCTTGAGCCACTTGTACGCATACGACCCTTGATCTAGGCGTTTGCTGTGCTCCTGCCATACCCGCAGGTGGTAGTTGTTTAGCCACACGATATCGCGATCGTCTAGCATGGCGGTGTTGATCAAGGCCTTGCAAAACGGCACCAACGTAATGGTCTCAAACTCTAAAAAGGACACATCATTGAAGCGGAAACCACTGTCCTTAACAAACATTACGTTTTCGAGGCGGATACCATAGTGGCCGTCCTGGTAGTAGCCCGGCTCGTTTGAAAGAAGGTGGCCCGGCTCCAAGGCTGTCAACGAGGACCGCGACAGGACACTGACGGGCCCTTCGTGCACGTTTAGAAAGGAGCCAACGCCGTGGCCGGTGCCGTGACCATAGTCGAGGCCCGCGCGCCAGAGGTACTGGCGGGCCAAGGGGTCGAGCAGGGAACCGGTAGTGCCCCGCGGGAACCGGGCCGAGGCCAAGGCAATGTGGCCCTTGAGCACCAAGGTATAGTGGTTAGCTTCCTGTGGCGACGGCGAGCCGAAATGGAGGGTACGGGTAGTGTCGGTAGTGCCGTCCACGTACTGACCGCCCGAATCATTGAGGTAGAGCTTGGTGGGATTGATGTAGGCACATGATCCACGCACCGGCGCATAGTGGACGATCGCGGCATTAGCACCGGAGGCGCTGATGGTGTTGAAGGAGGGTCCGCGATAGAGCGAATCGGCCGCGCGGATTTCTGCCAATTTTTCAGCGGCCGAGACTTCGTCTACAAACTCATTGTGCACTGTCAACTGTTCCAGAAGCCAAGCAAAGAAGGAGACGAGGGCAAAGCCGTCGGCTTGGTGAGCGCGGCGAGCCCCCTCGAGTTCGGTCTTGTTCTTTATCAGCTTGATGTTTTGGATAAGGGACGGGACGAGGGTGTGCAGCGGGACCTGGCGAACCGCTTCCCAGTTGACGGTTTTGGGCAATATAACGTGCATATTGGAGGAGGAAGCGAGACTGCGCAATTTCTCAAAGAAATCGAGATAGGGCTCAATCTTGATATTGTTTGCATTCAAGCTGGCGACGATATTTGGGCTGAGGCGGTTGGGATCGATAAAGAGGGTGTGGCCGTGCTCTTTGGTAAGGATCATGTAGCTGAAAAACACGGGGTTATATTCGATATCGGATCCGCGCAAGTTCAAGAGCCAGGCAATATCGTCCAACGCGGAGACGACCATGGCATCTGCAGCTTGGACAGGAGAGTCCAGGCCGAACGCTGCCGCCAGAACCACTGCCAATTTCTCCAGCAAGCCCTGTCCCGAATACTGCGAGTCGAGGGCGACGATTTCGGCCGTGAGTGATCGGTCAATGGGCTCTTCAAACTGGGGCCAAATCAGGTCCACCAAATTGTCCGCGACCGGCACGATAACAATTTCGAGGGATTTGTCCTTGATGTTGTTGTCCACACATTCAACGAGTTTTAGGTAGTCAGAGTGGGGCAAGACGGTCGGGTCTACCCCGACCCGAATAGAGGAGAGTCCCAGATCACGTGCCAAGTCGATTGCGTGACCAACTAGCCATTGATGCCAAGAAAGAGTGGGCTTCTCCTTGACGAGGGTCCAGTTGAAATCCAATTCTGCTGTGGCCTGAGCATAGTAACGGGAGTCCGTCGCCAATGCCGCCTGACCCAGGGGCTCATCATTCATGCAGGACATATCACGTGACACGATTGCAGTTGCCAGAGAGCCCGAAAAGCCCGAAATGAAGGCGCGGCGTTGATGAGCAAGGGCCACGTATTCGGAGGCATGCGGATCTGTCGAGGGAACAATGTAGATTGCCAAGTCGAGTTTCGCCATGAGCTTGCGTAGGGCCGCGAGACGTGCCAGGGTGTTGATTTCCTTAGTTTCCGGGAGACAGAGCAGCGCGGGGTCAATGGAAAAGACGGAGGCCTTGCGGGAAGCGGAGAGGCCCAAGTGCGGCGTGCGCTCTCTGGTAATGCGCTTCGCCATCAGCGACACGCGGCGATTGTTGCGGGAGAGGAGGCCGGGCAGACACGTACACGAGTCGCATTGGTTGCGCATGATTCGTGACATTGTTAGAGGAATTAGTGGAGGTGAACAGTTGCAGGAAGAGGAAAAGGTGGTTTGATGGCGAAAGGTAGGTGCAAAGAAAAATGATTAGCATGCACTCCGATTTGCAGTGGGAAAAACTGCCGAGGCGGGGCGATATTGATTAGTCATTACGCGACGGATTAGGTAACGTGGCGGCACTCAACCAAAGTGAGGTTTCACCGAATCGACAGGCCATTTTTTCTGAGAAAATACTGGGACCAAATTTCAGCGAACGCTCTAGGGAGGAAACAAATTTTAGTGAATTCTTCAGGAAGGAAATCAAATTTTTGGTGAAATTTTTAAAGAGGGAACCAAATTTTAGGGAATTTCTAGAGAGGAAATCAAATGTTTAGTGGATTTTTTAGGTAAAAATCAAATTTTTCCCACCAATTCGTTTCGGCTTTCATACAGTCTATGCAGTACGATTACTACGCATCAGATTCATCACCAGACGCTCTGCCGTACTTGCCTTGCGACCATCGGCAAATGAATTATGATCAAGTTGTAAATGTACGTGATATTTTGCCGCCACCACTACCTCTCCATTATTTCGATTACTAACTTCTCAGACAATCCATATCCTCTACTCTTCCTCAGACACAAACGCTATACACTCGGCACAGCAATACCTTTCCTCCATCCAATCCTCACCAGATGCCCCGCAGCTAGCGCAATACCTCTTGGGCCTCCCCGACCGCAACTCAAACTACTTTGGCGCCCTCACCCTCACTGTATACATTAACAAACACGCCCACTCCTCGTCCTCTCCGTCTCTCATTAACGACATCGCCCAAATTTGCACCCATTACGCAGTTTCCCATACATTTGTCCCCGTCATCCGCAAACTCCTCTCTAATCTCCTGCTATTATACGCACAACACCCTCTGCTCTTTGAAATCGACCCCGCTCGTCTCTTGCTTCGTCAGTGGCTGGCTTCCGACGATGCTCCCGCCGTCATCGCTTCCCTTCCTCCGCCCCGCTTGGAACTTCTCCTACTCCTACTTGCCATCTTGGCCGAAGACTCGGCTAAACTGTCCAATCTGTCCCCTCAATCGGCTATGCAGCTACACTCACTGCTTCACCTGCACGTCTTCCCTCTCTGTCGCATCGCCTTGTCCTTTAGTCCCGTATCCGATCAGCTCATCCATACCGTAAGCGCATGGCTGGCCTATATCTCCTACGCTGAAACTTATTCCCATCAAAAGTATCAGGATACTGCATGCTTGATCAAGCCTCTATTACTGCACTTTCACCGTACCATGTCTACTCTCATAGCTCCTCACAATACTGGCGAAGCCAGCCGAACCACCACAGATCAAGCTAGCCTAACTACCACAGATCAAGTGAATGTACAACACTCGGACCAAGTGAATACACAACACTCAGACCAAGTGAATAAACAATACACAGACCTTGTCCTGCTTTCGCAGCTGCTCCAGCCGCTTTTCGCCGCTCTAGCGGAGATCTCCGAGTCCTACCCATCACTTCTCCGTCCCTTCCGCGACGAAATATTCGCTCTCCTATTCAGTGAAGGCCTGCCGGGCCACATATTTGCGACCATCTTTCTCGCAAAAGACAATGCCAATGATGATGACGACGCCGAGGCAGTCATTGAGGCATTTGTTCAGTGGATAAGTGCCTACTTGACCAGCCACATGCTCTACCTTTCCCGCAACATCACGAGCGACGGCCCCATGAACGCATTGCAGTTCGCGCACAAAATTACGGCCTCTCCGGGCGTGCCCACGTCCGACGAAAGCACTAGCGAACAGTTGCTCGTGTTCTGGGAAGAGTTTGTGTGCACCGTGTCCGAAGACGCATCGTACCTTGTCGAATCAAAACCATCAGATATGGTGCAGGCAATAGAGTCCGCTCAACGCCTGGTCATTTTCTCAATCGCCTCCGTCTACTGGACAAAAATCCGTTTCGGACCGCACCTATTGTGTGCGTCTCCGCCGTTCGCGCAGTACCGCTCCCAGGTCGCCGACTTGTTCATCGCCATGCACTCGGCAGTGGGCGAACCGCTCTACGCAATGCTCACAGACGACATTGTTCGCTCCGCGTCAGACCCCTTCCAGTGCGAATCCTCCCTCTACCTACTCTCCAAAATTACTAGCGACCTCTCCTTCTTTGACGACGCCGCTCTAGTCCCGCTCATCTCCCATATAAAAAGAATCCTCGATGCTAACGTCTTCGCTACCGTCGAGTCCGCATCGCAACACGGTTTTGCTACAGCGCGCCTTACTCTCCTCCACTTTTTAGCGAGCGTTCCCTTCTTTTTCAAGGCACCCCAAGGCTTTGACTACCTCGCGCCCACTCTTTCCTTCCTCTTTGACATCATCACCTCGCCAGATGTTCATTTGCTGAAAGCCTCCCTCATCGCCTCCAAATCTGTCTTGACCATTTGCCGCGACCCGCACCCAAAGTTTGCCCAGTTCCTCCCGCACCTTTTGCCGATCGTCAACACCATGGTTTTGTCTCCCACAGTAGACAGCATGATTCGTGAGCGTATGGTCTTTGCATTCGTGTCTATTGCCCAGTGTCCGATGCAGCCGCTCCAGCTGGGGCCCTTGGTCTCGCAATTGCTTCAGTTGATTCTCGATGCGGCTCGGCCCATTTGCACCCTCGAGCGCACATCCACCATGCCGCCAGAGACCGGCGACTATGCTCTCTCCCTCCTATCGTGCGTCAATGAAATCGGCAAGGCTATGCAATTGCCCGACGATTTGGAGGATTGCGTAGCTCCGTCTGAAATTACTCTGATAACAGAATACTGGGACCAGGATCCGCTTTCTTGTCGCGCCACCGTGCTCCAGGTGCTCCAGCTTTTTTCTGCAGCACAATGTCCGGCCTTGAACTATACCCTCATTGTAGAAAAATGCTGCAGTATCTTGCAAAAGGGCTTGTGTGAGTCTGTGAAGGGGCCCTTTTCATTCCCGCTTGATACTCTTATCGATTTCATGTCGCTGAGCAGAGTGTGGGACCTGGAACTGAATGCCGCCGCTGCGGCCGCGCCCGCTGTATACAAATTGGGAGAGACCCTTGTCAACGCCGGCGGAAAGAATTTGTCGTTGCGAACAGTGCTGGCCATTGTGCATGTGCTCGTGGTGCAGCGACTAGACCTCATATTGAGAGATACTGACTTTGTTAAAGCTGCTACCGACATTTTTACGGCGATCGTCGCCACGAAACCGTCGCTTCTCATGCAAGTGCCCGATTTCTACCTGAACGTGCTTTCGGTGGCGCTCTTTGGTGTGCAGCAACAGGAAACGTTTGTCATCAAGGCCGCGACTAAATTCTGGACTCTGTTTCTCATCATGAGACGTGGAGGCCAGCGTGACCACGAACAGGTGTTGCAGTGCTTGAACCTGGTTCCCGCGGGCCAAATACACTGTGTCGGCCATTCGTTGGTGGAAGCCGTCCTTAGCTCGTTTTTGCGCAATCCGCGGTCACACATTGACCATTTCTACCAACTATTCCGTACATTTATGGGCAAATGGCCTCTCCAATTCAAAGCCTGGTTAACGGCGAATGTTGAGCTGCTTGTGGCGAGCCCAGCGCACAATGTAACTGCGCACATGGGCTCGCAATTTGTGCAGAAACTTTTGGTGACGCGCGGCCTGCGCCAGGCGAACGACGTCTTGAAGCTGTTTTGGCTCGAATATAATGGATTAATGGACTACCTGAAGTGATGTGTCAATTTTTGAAGAGCATCATCGGTGACCATTGCATCCTATTAACGAACACTAACGAAACACACGCATCCCAACCATTTCACCTCCTGTGTAATCTACTTTTGCTTCTACATTTCAGGAATCCTCATTTCAAACATGTAGTAAATTCGATGCAGTAAAAGCCATACCCTGTCAAAAATACTCCTTACTCCCCCACCTCTACTCAACTTAGCAATCCCAGCAACTCCTTGCACAAGAAATCGGCCTCTTGTGCAAAATCAAGAATATCCACCCCTGCGGCTTGGTACCGGATCCGAATGGTATCGTTATACGTGTCCTGTCTCGCCTTGATTCTGAATCCGTATTCGCGGAAAGTGATACTGGCAATCTTTTCCGAAAACCGGTTATCACTGCTGTCTTCCATGTGGGCGTTCTTCATGGCGAGCAACTCACCGGCAGAGCATCCGAACATTTTGGTGGCCTCATTGTCGAACAAGGTCATCCAGATCTGGCCCAGGGTGTCCATGACAGCGCAGTTGAAGATGTAGCGCCACGTGGGCGAGTCGTAAGAAATATCGCATCTCTCACACCGCCACTTCCCGTCCACCTCTGTGACTTTGCGGTTGCAGGTGCTGGCGACAGCAGAACGGCCAGGCTGCGACCCGTACGTGTTCTCAACAGTTTGGGAGCATGCTGGGTAGCAGAAAGTTTCATGCTTGGTGAAGCTGACAGTCGCCTTGATGTTGAAGTAGTCGGGTTTGTCGTTCTTGCCCAAGTTCTCTTCTTGCGCTTCAGCAATGAGTTTGCGGTCACCGATCGACACGGTGCCCTTGGTATTCTCGGTCTTTAAAGTTTTGAAGTTCTCTCTGACACCCTCATTGTCGTACCATCCTTTCAACTGGTACAGCTCCGGGGTCTCGGGATTTGGGATGATCGACCCTGTATGTGACAAGGTGAGCGAGCGGCCGTTGAAGTCTTGCACTTTACAAGCCTTGAACGCGACGATCGAGCCCTCGGGTATCGCGAAATCAGTGGCGGCACTATTCCACAAGCCCACGTCGATAGCCATACCGGTTTCGTCTACGATAGTGACGTTGCGGCGGTCAAAGGCTTTGCCTGTAGACTTTGCAGTAATCTGGAACGGTTCATTGACGATCTTCAATGCGCCGATGACGTCGATAATTTGGTTTTCCTCGAGGTTAACAATGTCGTTCAACTTGACAAAGTTGAAGTTGAGTTTCGGCACGTTCGAGGTGTCAAAGCATTCCGTCACCTCTGAATCGCGTTCCAACAGCAACTCGTAGGGGTGCAGCAAAGTGTTAAACTTTTTCTTGGACGCCTGTATCCTGGCTTTTGAAAAGTAGTAGACCTTGCCCTCCTCCAAAAACTTGTGGTACTTTTCGGCGATTTCGTTGAAAGCGGTGGCGCGAATTTCATCAGACTCGTCCAAAAGATTGACGTTAAAGAGTTTGCCCTCACCGCGAGCATTTGACCAAGTTCGCAAGTCACCCTTGTAGCTAACACGGGCCTTTATGACCCAATTGTTCTGATAGGGCGACAAGGACTCGATGGGCGAGATGCGACCCATGGGCGGCTTAGATACTGGTCCCGTGTTTTGAGAAGTAATTGATGGTTTCTCCATCAGGTGTTGCAAGATGGGGGCGATTCCAGGGGAGTTAGCGGCGGGCAGAGGGGCAGGCAGATCGCTTTTCTTGGACAAGAGCAAGCTGTCTTCTTCCGGGTGCTCGGCAAAGTAGGTGTCGACGTTGATGAAGTCTTTGGAGTTTACCTTTCCGGCTTCCAGCTGCACCACCTCGAGGTTCTTGATCAAGATGATGTGCTTTTGCGTAGAAAAGGTGTTAAAGTCGTTGATGCGGATGATTGACGTCTTGGTGACGCCATTGTTGTTAATGTAGGGCACGCATTCTTCGTCGACAAGACCATGGCCGAGGTAGACGCCGTCGGTGATGAGGATGCGATACTTTTTAAGTTCGTTATTGACGATGACGGGCTTGATATTGGTGACCTGGACAACCACGGGCGCAGCCACTGGTCCCGTCTTGTTCGAGAACATATTCTTAAGACATCCGTTCGAGAGTGGAACACTAGAAGTCATGATGGATGGGCTGTTGAAAAGTGGGATTGGCGCCAAGTGGTGGTTACTTTGTAGGAAAAGACGCGCCCCCCGATCCGATCGCCAACGCGTCAGTCACGTGAACGAGCAAAAATGATTAATTTCCCGATTGGGCAACAAGTTAATTTACCGGCGAAATTAACAAATCAGATCGTTTTAACGTGGAAATTGCGGTGTCCAGAGGGGTTGTTTACCAGGTGTATGCAATGACTCAACCCGCCGGTAGACACGACCAAACGGCTATTCTGGTTTCCTGATGGGAATTTCTGGATATTGCACAGTGAGTTCACATTACCGATTACAGAATCCAATACGGAAAAGAGAATGTATTTCAATCTAGTCTAGTCAGAGTTTAGCTTGTAGCGGAGTAGCGTCTACCAACTGTTTGCTATCATTGTACTTTACGGCTCCAGCCCTCAAAAGCGCACTGGTCAAGTCCAGAATCAAGTCGTCGCAGTGTTCTATGCCCACGCACAAGCGGATAAGGTCCTCAGGAAAATCTCGTTCTTTGCGTGTTTCCGCATCTATGGACGCATGTGACATTTTGCAGGGCATGGAAATTAACGAGTTGACACACCCGAACGATACGGCGATGCCGAAAATTTCCGTGCCCTCGACGATCCGCTCCAGTAACAGCACGCTTTTCGTTTCAAAGCTGAGCACTGCCCCGAAACCACGGGCCATCGATTTGTGTAGTTCGTGCTGGGGATGTGAGGGGAGTCCTGTATATCGAACTGCAAACCCTATATTATACAACCACTCTGCGATTCTTTGGCAATTTTGTTCCTGACGCTCGATCCTGATCGCCAATGTTCGCAATCCGCGGCTCACTAGCCACAGATCAAAGGGGGACAAGCCGCATCCGGTGGCATTGATGACGGCGTATATTTTCTCGGCAAGGGTCTTTGAGTTTACCGCGATAACACCTGCCATGCAGTCGTGGTGTCCGTTCAAGTACTTGGTGGCCAGTTCGTACTGAATATCAACGCCCAAATTCAAGGGGGTCATTAATATCGGGGACATCATTGTGTTATCGAAAACCACAAGAAGATCAGGATTGATGCGGTGAGCTTGTTCTGCGATGGTTCGGACATCGACCACTTTGCCGAGAGGGTTTGTGGGGGATTCCAAAAAAATCATTCTCGTGGAGGGTGTGATTTGAGAGATAAATAAGTTTGTGTTGGTGGTGTCGACATATTTGACCTTGAGGCCGCCGTTATTGTTAAGGTAGGTGAGAAGGCGGTGGGTGCCTCCGTATAAATCGTCGCCCGCCATGACTTCGTCTCCAGGGTTCAAGAGACGAGTAATGACGTCTAGACAGCCCATGCCGGAAGTCACGGCATAGACATATTCAGCACTCATGATGCGGGTGAGATGGTTCTGGAGATTCGTTCTGGTGGGGTTCCCGCTTCGAGTGTAGTCGTATTCTCCCATGTTCAGCAAGGATTCCTGCTTGAAGGTGGCCGATTGGTACAACGGGGCCACAGACGCATTGTGCTGGTCAGTGCTCTTGGAGAACACCAACTGTGTTTCCAAACTGTACTCCTTGTTTCCTGGCATTCGATCTATGTTCATTCAGGTATTCAAATGGTGAATTTTTCACTCAACTGATTTAAAGAGTCATTCCGTTCGAAAATAGGCTCTTGCGATAGCAGTCGATCACGTGTTATTAGCTTATCAGTTGAGACCAGCAATATCTACAAATGGAATAGTATTCCTGGCAGTGATAAGTAGCATTCATCAAAATCTACAAGACTAACCATAGTTACCCTTTTCTTCTGAAGAACATCCAAGGGAGCAACTCAACTTCAAATCACACTACATACACTTATTTTATGACTCGGAAATTGACTCGGCGCTTCCGGTAGGTTCTTGATCGCTTCTCCACAGACCTCCATCTCAAGTTTTCAACCCGCTTTTCAGTCTTCAATCGCCTGTTATTGCTTTATTAATCTCATAAACGGCGTCTTGTCTTCTTCAAAACCCAACACACAGCTAATCACAAGTCGGCCCGCGTTATCTTTCGTATATCATTGGGCTCATCGCTCAACAACACCTTGGGCCCCGAGTGAGGCTCACATGTAGCACGACCCAGAACCGGCCCGATTTGCGGCGTCTTCCCGGCCTGTAAGTCTTTCAATAGTTGAACAGTGGCCTCGGGCGTCAAGTCCTCGTGGTAGTCGTCGTTGATTGCAAGCATGGGACCGTTGACACAGGCACCTAAACACTCCACTTCCTGTAGCGTGAACAACTTGTCTGTTGTGGTCTGTCCCGGCTTGATGCCCAAGGTCTTGGTGATGGCGTCCATGATCCCGTCCAGGCCGCATAACTGACAGGGCGTGGTGGTGCATACCTGTATGTTATACTTACCCATGGGCTTTCTGTTGTACATTGTGTAGAAGGTGGCGACTTCGTAAACACGCATAGGAGGCATGTCCAACAACTTGGCGACGTAGTTCATGACGGAAATAGAAGTGAACCCGTGCTGTCGCTGGCCCAAATCCAAGAGGGGCATGCATGCGGCCTTTTTGTACTGCGGCGGATACTTTGCGATGATGGCATCGGCTCTCTTCAAGTTTTCCTTTGAAAACTCAAACGGCAACGACGCATTGTCCTCCTTGATGTCGCGATGCACCGAGATCATAGAGTAGTTCCTGGCTGCATTTACGCTGAGTGACCGGCCATTAACAATGGCATTTCTGCGAAAGATCAGAAGCATCAGATATGTTTAGTGGCCTAAACTGATTGGTTAACTTGTGATTTCGCTTCATTAGAAATTGAATTTCGACGACTCCCAATTGGCTAGATTCGAGGCACGTGAATTACGCCTACTGCTGATTATCGTGGGCTTCAAATGCATTCCACGTTATTCAAACGATAACATCGAAAGGCAATAAACTTTGAACTGATACCATGTTCTACAGTGTCACCCCATGGCTTTAAACACTACTCATGATGTCTTCCGGCACAGTCGTTCTTCGGCTATTAGAGGGGGCTATTACCCTCGCCGTTTGTCTCCGTCTAAAACTGACCGTGTTCCCAGTGCATGTGCTTTTGGATAACCTCAGCCCCACAGTGCGTTTCCACCGATCTGATGCCGAATACTACAAGATTCCAGGCTAAACTGTCATTAAACAAATCAATTAAAGGAAAAGTACGTACTCTGTATCACTTTATGCGCACGATACGACGGACTTTGTCACCCACTTGATCACTGTGGTTGTCTCGATCAGAGTTACAGTGTCGCTGGCAGTTATCGTGGTGCT